>CP125973.1:54168194-54371378 GCA_030063025.1 Avena longiglumis | reverse complement strand
TGGCGATGGTTCAAGATTGCATTGGACCCCTTGGAATGTTATTGTGACAACACTAAGCGCCATAACTTTTCGCTAAAGAACCAGATATCATCCAAAGACCAAACATATCAACGCCAAGTTTCATATAATCAGTTATATAGCGGATGGAATCACGAAGATTAGCAAAGTACATGTCTGGGATCACGAATATCGCGAGATCCATTGACTAAACCTCTTCCCGTGTAAACATGATCAACACCTCGGTGCCATGGATTGTGAGATTGTTGCGAGATGTAAACCTAGTTATTGACTCTAGTGCAGAGTGGAGGTATTGGAATTATGCCTAGAGGCAATAATAAAGATTTATTATTATAATTCTTGTTCATGATAAAGTTTATATTCCATGCTAGAATTGTATTAGCGGAAACATTAATACTTATGTGGTTTGTGAACAACACGTGTCCCAATGCGCCTCTAAGGACTAGCTCATTGATCAATGATGGTTAAGGTTTCCTAACCATAGACATGAGTTATCAATTGATAATGAATCATATCATTGGGAGAATGATATGATGGAAGAGAACAAACTAAGCGAAGCAATTAGATCGTTCATCGTGTTCATCTTTTGAAGCTTCCTATATCAAATATTGTATTCCTTAGACCATGAGATAATGCAACTCCACAAATGCGGAAGAAAGCTTTGAGGTCATCAAACTTCATCCTATGAGAGGGTGATCATAAAGGTGTCTCTCGGTGATCGGAAGAAATATCACATTGAGTTGTATGTATCGAGATGGAATTTATCCCTCTAAGTGGGAGAGATATACTTGGGCCCACTCGTGTCGATATCAACACAGCAAGCATGAGCGTAACAGTTAAGGGTTAATCACAAAGTGATATCGGATTCTGAGCGAGTGAAAGTACTATGTGACGAGATTGAACTAGAGTATGGCAGTGCAAGCGATCGAATCTCGGGCAAGTAAAATAGCCCAGCGAGGCGAAGGGAATATATATATGGGATTGATTGAATCCTGGCATGTGGTTCATCCGATATGATCATCGATGAATGTGTGGGATTCAATATGGGTGCGAACCCAATGATTATTGATAGAAGATCATGCGCATATTCTCGAACGCGAGGTCACACATAACGTATCTCGCTAGGATAGATTGGATAATTGGTTTATGAATTTTTTGTTGAGTCTCGGATGGGATCCGGGACATCCGCGAGTTCGGAATGGTCCGGAGAATAAGATTCATATAGGCGATGCGGTTTTGGGTTGAATTGTTAAAATTTAATCGGTATTATGCTGAGCTTCTAGAACCTTGGGAAGGGACCAACGTGGCCCCACCTTCGGAGGGCATCAGAACTATGAAAGTTGTCACGGCGCATTGGGCCAGGGGCACAAACCCCATAGGGCCCAGCCGATCTAGAGAGTTTAAATCGTTTAAACTAGAATAGGGTTTCTAGAAGGGGAGAGTCCATTGTTGAGTCCTTTTAATATGCCCAGAGGCAATAATAAAAGTAGTTATTATCATATCTTCACACTTATGATAAATGTTTACATACCATGCTATAATCGTAATGGGAACATTAATACTTGTGTGTTTGTAAACTATAATAAGAGTCTCTAGTAAAGCCTCTTGTTAAACTAGCTTGTTGATTAATATATGATCATGGTTTTCGATCATGAACATAGAGATATTATTAACAACGGGGATCATATCATTAGGAGAATGATGTGATGGACATACTCTATAGATAAGCGTAGCATAAAGATCAAGTCATTTCAATAAGTTCAATTGCTTATATGCTTTCGATACATAGTAACCTAATTCCTTCGACCATGAGATCATGCATATCACCTTTCTTGGGATGGATGCTTTGATGACATCAAACACCACACATGGCGGGTGGCTATAAAGGTGGCATTGAGTGTTCGGAAAGTATTGGATTTGAAACACATGGATCAAGGTGGGATTTGTCCATCCATATAGCGGATAGATATACTCCAGGCCCTCTCGATTGGAATGTCATCAATTAAGCTTGCAAGCATATGAAGCTGGGTCACAAGGGATCACATATCACGGGAGCGAGAAAAGAGTACTTATCGGTGGCAAGGTTGAACTAGGTATGCGGAGATCACCAGGCGATCATAACCTCGGATAAGTAAACTATCATTGAGACAAAGGAAATTGGTATCGTATGTAAGTGGTTCATTCGATGTAAGTAATCATTGAAATATGTGGAAGCCATATAATTTCCAGATTCCTCTATTGGTTATTGTTGGGAGAATGTCGATCATGTCGCATAATTCACGAACCGTAAGGAGACACGCTTAAGGATTGACGTTGTTTGAGTGGTTATGGTATTATGAGAAAGAGCGAGATGTTGTTGGTCTCGGATGGGATCGGGATATCACGAGGTGTTCGGAATGGTCAGGAGAATAAGATTCATATAAGGAAAGTCTGTTTGAGTTGGGAATGATTAGGTGTTTTCGGGAATGTTCTAGAAGGTTGGATTGTCGGCACTCAGGGGAGGTACATAGATGTGTCATTGAATGATTGCATCATGTACTAAGTGTTCTTCTTGTTCCAAACTGAAAAGTCAAGCTGCTAGTTTGAAGTCAAGCAGCTAAACGAGGAAGCTGTGGAAAGCGGGAAGCGAAGCTATGGGAAACATGCAAGGAGGTTGAAACCAACTTGGAGGAGGTCCTCTCCTCCCAAGCCGTGACCATCCTAGGCCGAGTTGGGGAGGACTCCCTCCCCAGCAGCATGACCCTCCACCTATAAAAGGAGGCGGGGCCTCCTCTACACACAAGTTCTATCCTCTAATCCCGGTTTAGAGCCGTTTTGGTTTAGAGCTTCTAATTGCTCTAGCCTGCGGTTTAGAGCCTTCTAATTGGTGTGTCTAATCTCTAGACCACTAGCTCTCTCTCATACTCCACCATACTCGCTCCGGCTTAGGAAAGCCTGCTGGGATCTCCCTCTACTTAGGTACCACTTGGTTGTCTTCTTGGAATCATGAGAGAGTGCTACAACCTCCCATTTTCTTTGGAACAAGGAGAGGAAGGTCTTCGTCCAGTACGAGCGTGTGACCCATTGTGAGCGGCTCTTGAAAGGCAGCTTGTGGAAGGATAGTCTACGATCTTGAGATCGGAAGAAATCGACTACATCACCCACGAGAATCTGCTCTCGTTAACCGCTTTGGAATCTTCGAGGTGAGTTCCTCTGTCGACTCGTTGCTACAATCTAGTAGATAGATCTTGGCTTGTTTGTTTGTATGTGATAGAAATTTTGTTTTCCATACTCGAACCCCTAGTGGTATCGAGCCGTGTCTATATGTAGATCTGTTGCCTGAGTAGAACACAATGGTCATTGTGGGCGTTGATACTTTATGTCGATTGCTTTTGTGTACTTTGCATCTTGCGGTATGTTGGGATAAGCGGCCCGGGGCTAACCTTACATGACATCGTTCATGAGACTTGCTCCACGCTTGACATACAACTTGTATTGCATAAGTGGCTGAATTACTGTTTCTCCTAGCATAGTTAAGATCCAATTTACAACGGGTGATTGACAATACTAGTATCAATGTTGTGGTTCTTGTTACGTAAGTTAGAGCGACACTTATTGAAAGCCCCAAACCCGTAAAACATGCAAAGAAAATTAAGGCGTCTAACTTTGTTTTGCGAGGGTGTCTTTGTGATGTGATATAGCCATGATTGTGATTATATATGATGTATGCAATGTTCCTTATTGTAAGTTGGCAACGCCGGAACCATATGGTTGTCTTTAAATTATTAAGACCCAGTATCTATTCAAAGTAGTTGTAATAGTTGAAGCGGTGGGCGACAACCATGGAAGCGTCATTGACCTTGATGCAATGCGGTAATGATGGAATCATGTTAGGTGCTAGAAGATGGAATCGGAAGCACAAAGAAGAAGGCCATATCATATCACATATTATGAATTGCATGTGATGTTAATCCTTTATGCATCTTGTATTGCTTAGTAGGCGTCGGTAGCATTATAAGATGATCCCTCATGCATAATTTCAAGTCATAAAGTGTTCACCCTTAGTTGCACCGTTGCTAAAGCTTGTTGTTTGAAGCACTGCGTGATGATGGGTGTGTTAGATTCTACAAGTGTATACAACGTGAAACAAGCCAGATTTGCTCATCGGAAACTAAGGTTTGATCTTGTGAGCCTAGCATGTCAGACATGGCCTCGGGAACGGATTAGAAAGGTAGAGAATGAGTCATATAGTAGATATGATGAACATGTTGATTGTTAGCCATTGAAGCTATATCAACTCTCGTGATGATCGGTTTTTGATGTGGTGGATTTGGTTAGATGTGATCACTAAAACAATGTGAGGATATTGTTTTGGTGGGAGTTCACCTAGATTAATTTAATTATTAATTAGAACTCAATTTATCATAAACTAAATCAAGTGAATTTGCATAGTTGTTTGTAGTCATTGGCATCCGTTTACCACCTTAAACAGTTATAATTGAGATAATAGAACTATAGAATTCTGGTTAGTTACTACGAGCTGGTATCGTATTGTTTTGAAGTGTTAATCTAAAGTTTAAAAGTCCTATTGCAAACTTTCGGTAAGTTCGGTTACTCCATGAAGTTTAATAATTAGTATTAAATCAAGGTAAAAATTCCAAGTGTTAGTATATAAGTATCATGTTTGTCTCCATGATTCTTGATATTCAGATTCTCTAATATCAAGGTTATCTAAGGATCTGAAAGAGTTGTTTGAAACCATGATTTGTGGAAGATATTGTGATATGCTTGAAGTTTTAGTTGCAACATGATAGAGTATAATATAGCTAAAGTCATGTTCTCATATTTGATGAGGAATTTACAAGGTTGGAGACACTAGTTGTCCTAAACCTCCAAAAGTTTTTGGGAGAGCAACATTATACTCCACGATTCACCGTTACAAACTAATGTAAGCTTGATCATGGATAATTCCATGATAAGGGTGAATATTTGATATGGGTAAAATATTTACTACCAAGAGTTACTAAAGAAAGGAATTTGAAAGAACACCAAACATTTGATGATGGTGATCTACTTCAAAGTGCAAGTCCAAAGACATTGGTATTTAACTATACTGCGCTTTGGACTATGTGTCATATGAATGACTCACTAATTGATGTTGATAGATTCTTTCAAGCGAAAAGAAATCTTTGAAAGAGAATCTCATAAGTATATGGCGGAAAGAAAAGACTAGAATTATTGTTTAAGTATATAGATGATATACATGTTATGGCTATATTCTTTTGCTTATTAAACAATGTGGTTCTTAAGTATTTGATCAGAATTTGTTGGTGTGAATCGTCATACGACAACACAATTCATGAACTACAATATCCTAAGTAACTAGCAAAAGAATATGTGATGATGTTCATCGAGAACAAAATAAAGGGTTATTGTGTTTGCTCGTTAAACATCAAAGCTTGCCTTCAAGATTTGTTTTATCAGGTATTATGAGAACAAAGGGTTGTTCAAATAAATTACCGTAATCCATAAAAAGATGGATGATTCACAAATCTCGTTGGAGAAATCACATCCATAAAACTAGTGCTAAAATGTCGAAAGACAAATTGATTGAAAGATCACTTAGGAAGTGACATCGCCGTTTAAATTATAATGGAAAGAAAACATGAAGAAACTCCATGTGGATGGAATTTTGGAGTCTTACGATTTTGATCAAATGGCGCTTGTGAAACTTTCCTGAGATAATTAAAACTTCGTTCATAGGCCAAGGAGCGAATGACTAGCTTATTGGAACTTGTACATATTGTTGTACGAAATCCATTATGTGTAGTCCAGCGATGGATTTCAACTTCATATCTTTCTCGAAAATTTGAGTGAATATGTGAATATTTACTTAATAAGGGATAAAGTATGAAACATGAAAAGTTCAAAGACTTTCAAGATGAAGTGCAAAATCATTGTAACAAGAATATGAATAGTTTATGATAAGATCATAAAGGAAAATATTTAAGTTACAAGTTTAGCATAATACCTAAGATTTAGAATCGTTGGTGAATTTGCATTCGAAACACCATAAGGTATGGGCGTTCGAGATATAATTAAACCTTGTTTGACATGGTAAGATCAAAGGTATAATTCATAAAGCTGCCATTATATTTTAAAGATTAAAAGCTTTGAGGTTACTAGTTTTCCGAAAAAGCTCCATCATAATCTGTTGAAATGACACCATATAAAGTTATGGTTTGGGATAAAACCCAAGTTGTCCTTTCTTAAACATTGGTTTGCTATGCATAAGAAAGATGTATGCAACAAAGTCGGATGAACTGTCTTTGTATAAGCTGAGTATTCCTCCATAACACGGAGACAAAAGTGTTTGTCGCTTAGAGCGTCAAGTTTCTTTGGGAAGGAATTTTTACGTGAAAAGTTAAGTGGGAGGACAATAGAACTTTGATAAGGTTAAAAGAACCTTAGCTATATGTGCCGAGTTACTTGCGCCGAAAAGTGTTTAGGAGGCGCATGATGCTCATAAGCTCACGATGCTTCAAGGTTGTGGTCACGGAGATCTAAGTTCCTATTGAAACAAGTAGGTCGAGTAAACAATCAAATACCAAGATTTGAGGTTGAATCATTATTTGAGAATAATTAACGGACTACATGCAAGAAGTGATGATGAGCCTGACTCAGTCAAATGGCTTGAAACCATAAAATCCGTGATAGTTCCATACCACGAGAAATCAAGTTTTGAACTTGAAGGACCCTCGAGAAAGGTGTAAGACCTTACGATTGTGTTTGGATCTATAAATAAATAGACATGGATGTTGCACACCTATGAAATAGTCGACATGTTGGGAAAGAGTTCACAACAATGTTCAGAGTTGACTATGACAAGATCGATCTTTCATAGCGATATTTAGTCCTAGCGGATTAATGTAGCAACCACTACATATAATTTGTTATATGGTAGTTGAATAAACAAAACAAGTTCTTCTAATAGAATGGTTACCTGGGGCGTGTGCATGACACGGTCCATAGGGTTTTGTTAATTCAAAGGATGCTAAAAGCATATACAAACTTCAATGGTTGAAGTGAGCATCGGAGTTGGAATCTTCACTATGATGAGCTGTTAGAAGAGTTTAATTTCATCGAGACAATGAAGATGCTTGCGTTTACAAGAAATTAAGTGGGGCGCTAAGACATATTTCTAATACATTATGTGGAGGACATATTGTTGATTAGAAAAGATGTATCTTTTATTAACACATATTAAAATTTCATCCCGATGAAAGACTTAGGCGAAACAAATATTTAGCATCAATAGGCGCTAATATGGTTGTGCCATAGGGTGCATAGACAAGATATTGAATGAGTTCAATATAGAAACTACAAGAGGTTCTTATGCATACGAGAAAGGATTGAATGAGTTCAATGTTGATGATATATATTCAAGTGTATTGACATTTGGTAAGTGAAACAAATAATCAAGTATAGATTGATACTTGATGTATGAAATCACAAAGAGTATTTATATCAATCATCTTGTGATATGTACAAATCAGATATGTCCTATGCTCTAAATGTTGTGAGAATATACGAATGATTAAGTAAGATGATCATTGGACAATAGTAAGGATATTCTTATGATCTTTTGGAAGAACTAAGAGTATATTATTTGTAGAAGTGACAAATAGATGGTTAGTTCAGTAAAAGTACTACATTGATACTTTGTCACAAAGTACAAATTAAGTTTATCTCAATCTAAACTAAGGGTGGCACAATATAATGGAAAGTGGGTTCCATAATGGATTTGGATGAGTTCCAAAGTTAAGACATTGTGAGATACTACAACAAAGGCTAAGTATATAGGCGCTATTTTAGCAAAGAGGGCATTTGTCAAGTAGTTTGTTATCAAACTAGGTGTAGTTCACAATGGGATAATACTATGAAGATATATTATGCGGCTAAGACATGCAATTACACACGGACCAGTGTGATCCGGAATCGATTGACCACTAGCAATCGTGTACATACAACCTTAGGAAAGCCATAGGTGTTGAATACACAAGGTTTGAAACTAGATTATTGACTCTAGTGCAAGTGGGAAACATTGGAGATATGCCCAAGAGGCAATAATAAAGTGGTTATTATCATATCTTCACACTTATGATAAATGTTTATATACCATGCTATAATCATTAATGAAACATTAATACTTGTGTGTTTTGTAAACTAAAATAAGAGTCCCTAGTAAAGCCTCTTGTTAAACTAGCTTGTTGATTAATATATGATCATGGTTTCACGATCATGAACATAGAAGATATTATTAATAACGGGATCATATCATTAGGAGAATGATGTGATGGACATACTCCTATAGATAAGCGTAGCATAAAATCAAGTCATTTCAATAAGTTCAATTGCTATATGCTTTCGATACATAGTAACCTAATTCGCCGACCATGAGATCATGCATATCACCTTTGGGATGGATGCTTTGATGACATCAAACACCACACCGTGGCGGGTAGCTATAAAGGTGGCATTGAGTGTTGGAAAGTATTGGTTGAAACACATGGATCAAAGTGGGATTTGTCCATCCATATGGCGGATAGATATACTCAGGCCCTCTCGGTGGAATGTCATCCAATTAGCTTGCAAGCATGTAGTGGTCTGGGGATCACATATCAAGGAGCGAGAAAAGAGTACTTATCGGTAACAAGGTTGAACTAGGTATGCTTGAGAGATACAAGCGGCGATCATAACCTCGGATAAGTAAACTATCGTGAGACAAAGGAAATTGGTATCGTATGTAAGTGGTTCATTCGATGTAAGTAATCGTAGAAATATGTAGGAGCCATATGAATTTCGATTCCTCTATTGGTTATTGTTGAGAAGTGTCTCGATCATGTCGCATAATTCACGGGCAACCGTAGGAGACACACTTAAGGATTGAGCGTTGTTTGAGTAGTTATGGTATTATGAAAGGGGCCGAATGTTGTTGGTCTCGGATGGGATCCGGGATATCAGAGGTGATCCGAATGGTGGGAGAATAAGATTCATATAAGGAAAGTCCCGTTTGAGTTGGAATGATTCGGTGTTTTCATCGGGAATGTTCTAGAAGGTTCGGATTGTCCGGCACTCCGGGGGGAGGTACATGAATGTGTCATTGAATGATTGCATCATGTACTAAGTGTTCTTCTTTGTTCCAAAACTGAAAAGTCAGCGCTAGTTTGAAAGTCAGCTAAAGCGAAGCGTGGAAAGCGAGCTGTGGGAAATAGGAAGCTATGGGAAACATGCAGAGGAGGTTGAAACCAACTTGGAGGAGAGTCCTCTCCTCCAAGCGGCTGACTTGACCCTAGGCCGAGTTGGGGAGGACTCCCTCCTCCACTGGCCGCGACCCTCCACCTATAAAAGGAGGCGGGGCCTCCTCCTCACACACAAGTTCCTATCCTCTAATCTCCCGCTTTAGAACCGTTTTGGTTTAGAGCTTCTAATTGCTCTAGCCTGCAGTTTAGAGCCTTCTAATTGGTGTGTCTAATCTCTAGACCACTAATAGCTCTCTCATACTCCACCATACTCGCTCGGCTTAAGTGAAGCCTGGGGATCTCCTCTACTTAGGTACCACGGTTTCTTCTTGGAATGTGAGAAGTGCTACAACCTCCATTTTCTTTGGAACAAGGGAGAGGAAGGTCTTCGTCAGTCCGAGGCGATGTGACCATTGCCCAGCCTTCTTGGAGCCTTGGCCGGAAGGATCGTCTACGATCTTGAGATCGGAAAATCGACTACATCACCCGAGAATCTGCTCTCGTTAACCGCTTTGGAATCTTGAGGGTGAGTTCCTCTATCGACTCGTTGCTACAATCTAGTAGATAGATCTTGGCTTGTTTGTTTGTATCGATAGAAAATTTTGTTTTCCATGCTCTGAACCCCTACATCCATGCCCCCACTCCTTATCCTTTGGGCTTGGGGAGGGGCTAGAGGCTGCGCCTCTATATAAAGAGGGTGGTATAACCACACACCTCCTCCAAACCCTAGCCAGCTAGCTTTCTCTCTCCTCCCATTGTTTGGGGTGAAGCCTGCTGCGAGAAATTCTCCACCATATACTGCCGTCGTGTTGTAGATCAATCTATCTCTCACCATGCTTGGTCGAGGAAGGAGGAGGCGTCAGTCTTTGCTGCGTGTGCATCTCAGGCTGCCATAGCCACTTGTGGTGCTAGATCGGATCGGATCGCGAGGAGGAGGCGAAATCTACATCACCCGCGTTAGGCAGGCGTTCATTGTCGAATCTTCAAGGGTATGAAGATCTAATCAATCTCTCGTTGATTGCATCTCTAGATTAGATCTTGGCTTTCCCTCTAGCATCCGTAGAAAATTTTGATTTACTATCTTGGTGAAACCCTTCAATCTCGAGGAGTTGATGCAAGAAGGAAGATGCCAATGTCGAGAGGAAGAGAGTTGGCACAAAGATAAAGAAATTGACATCGTGAGCTTTGTTGATCTCAAAGATATCTCTTGGAATTGGAAGATATCAATGTCAAGTATAGGCTCATGGAGGCCCAAAGCCAAAGTCATCTCAGGAGAACGGATCATGATGACCAAGTTGGGCCGGAACAAAGAGCTTGGATTGAGAAGAAGCAAAAGATGATCCGAGCCTACGATGCTTGAAAGGGCAATGGCATACATGTGTACCATTTGGGAGAAACATGCCACTTTTTGGACATGTTGTATGCATGATAATTGCCTCTTCTTGCACGTCGATGTCGTACAATAGCATTTGAACTCCATGTTGCCACTTTATTTATTTGTGTATGCATACTTTGGTGAAATGTAAATAAATGTTCAACTAGTATGGCCGACAGGACAATGACTCATTTCTTGTCCTTGGACCGACCAAACAAACATTTATACATGTCTAGTCCAAAATGGGTGGCACTCTGGAGATGCCGAATTGTGCTAGGGTTTCTTTTTGAAAGGAAATATGTATGCATCCCATTAAATTAACAAGATGGGAAAATTGCGGCAACTAGATAGTTTACAAACTCTAGGAATAGGTCGAGCCAAACGACATTTACCTATTTCAAACTCACACCAAATCTTTGCTAAACAATATGCGACTATATTAGAGGTTCTCGAGACACATTTCTAATTTACAACTCGAAAGGAGTGCAAGCTTCTAAAATTCATCTCTTTTAACAAAACATCTACCATTGAGTTATCATAAATACTACTATTGCGTCTACTTAAGTGTCCTTGCATGGTTTTCAAGATGACCTTTAACCCTCTTGCACCATTGGAACAATCTTTGTTATTTTCCATGAAAAGGACCATCAACAAGCTAGGGTTTATTGCTCCCTCCACTAATGCTACATCTTGTCCATTTTGTGGTAAACCCCATCCACCGAACAAGATGGTTGTCTAAAGGCACCATCAACATTAAATTTCAAAAATCTGCTCGGGAGGATTCCAAACCTGTTGGTAATTATTTTTGTGTGTTCTTTTCGCTCCTTCATCATATTGTGGAACTCGGTCATGTGGAATTGAAGAAGACAAAGATTTTATGAATATTTCTTATATTATCTTCTCGATTTGGTTTGTTAAGTCTCAAACCACCATAACCCTGAAACACACATATTTTCATACATGTCTCCTTGTCATTTTGAATGATTTGATTCATTGCGATTGAGCATTGGAGCAATTAAGGACTTGTCCTATTGTCTCCATTGCGATGCTCTCCATAGATCTTTGACCGATTTACATTTAGAAAGCAATGCCTCCATTCCTCCATCTTCATCAAGTTTGTAGCATATTGGACATTTGTGTCCAGATCTATACCTTCTCTTTAAATTCATCATAAGCGAAGGTTGTTATTTGTGAGGCGTTATAAGAAGTGCGGAAATTTAGCGAGAGGTAAGGTCCATAGCCTTTTCCACAATAAGCCATGATGGATGTAGACGGTGAATTCTATATGAATTTCTTGCTTGGCTATTTAGAGCTACGATATCTTGATTTAATTAAAAATTTCCTTTTTCTGAAATACCAAGCTATGAAAAGTTCCAACTTAGGAATGGCGGAAGATTTCACTCTGGGTTTCAACCATGGTTTTAAATAGCGTGCTAAGACATTTAGCAACAGCCTACCAAAAATGCTATAGGGCGCTAAATAGCAGCATAATGGCAGCTATTTAAGGTTTTTGGCATATTTTAGCGCTAATGCTAGCGGCATGGAAGCAAGCGTTATAGCCAGCGTAGTTTTTTGCCGCTATCTAAAACCATGGTTTCAAACAGTCTTTTTTGAGAGGTTTATTGCTCTCTCCACTAATGCTACATCTTGTCCATTTTGTGGTAAAACCCATCCACCGAACAAGGTTGGTTGTCTAAAGGCACCATTGGCATTAATTTTCAAAAATCTGCTCGGGAGGATTCCAAACCTGTTGGTAGTTATTTTTGTTTGTGTTCTTTCGCTCCTTCGTCATATTGTGGAACTCAGTCAGGTGGAATTGAAGAAGACAAGATTTCATGAATATTTCTTATACCTTCTCGATTTGCTTTGTTCATCTCAAACCACCATAACCACAGCAACACACATATTTTCATACATGTATCCTTCTATTTCATACACATATTTCAAACAGTCTTTTTTCATACACATATTTTCAGACATGTCTCCTTGTCATTTTTTTGCCCGCAGATTGAGCATTGGTTTCAAACAGTCAAGACTGAACTGCCCGGTATAGCGGGCTTTGATTATCTCGGCCCAAAGAGGAAGCGTGGCCGCCCGTTTCCTGTCAGTCCACAGACTCTAGATCTCTCGAGAACAAAACGCACGCGCTGTCGCCTCCATCCTCCCCAATACCACCGTCGGCCATCGCAGCCAACAGCCATTGCCCTCGCCCCAACTCGCTCCAGTGTCCGAATTCCCCGCTGCACGCAGCACAAACCCTAGACGCCGCCTAGCATCTCCCCCGCATCATCGTCCAGCTCTCGCTCGCATCGGCTCGCGGGATGGAGCACGACGCCCCTCGCACCACGCCCGCCGCCTGCCGCCCAGGGCGAAGGCGCCGTCGACGACTGGGCACGCGACGACGCGGAGCCCTCCATCGCTACGAAGCGGGGCCCTCCCATCGCCACGACGCGGATGCTGCTGCTCCTCCCGCGCCACCGGCAGAAGGTGCCTTCAATCTCCTCTCCTCTTAACTGGTCCTATCGCGCTCGACTCGGCTGTGCCGTCTTCCGGTGTTGTGGAGGATTAGCAACGCTTATGATGGTATCCGCTGTGATGTAATAAAAGATTAAGGGCGACGATTATTGTGATGAGTAATGTAGTGGCTGTTTCGTCTGTCCTGGTTGACGATGCGGAAAAAGCTGTTCCAATTGACTTGGAAGATGCGGAAAATATAGAACCCAAGTTACCTAATCCTACTTCAAGTTAGGCCTCTGGCTAGACACTTGTTCACTCGATTAAATATCCGAAGCATCCCTCTGTCTGTTAGATGACTCCTATCAGTGGAGTGCACATGCCTAATGGGTAGTAAAAACAAGGTTTACTAGGCTGTATGCGATCCCTTGTGCGAGAAACGGGTTTGCTACATGTTAGTCTGTTGCCACATAACCTGAGTCGGTAGGCTGTATAATGGTCTGAATAGGACGTATATTCTCCATTAGATGGCATCCTCTGTGGTAATATGTTGTAAACAGTAGCCTTGAAGTTCATAATCACCGTGTTTTTACTTTTAACATGTAACTGGAACTATGTGCTGTCAGGTGTCAATGGCATTCAGTCGTCACTTCAGGCCTTGGAGTTGCAGACAAACGGTATGCATTAGACTCTTCTTCAGATTGTTAATGCAGTTACCGTTCCAAATTTCCAATACTATACCTTCCTAATTGTATCCCTCCATTTCTTGCAAATTTGGCAAGCTGCAACTTGTTTTTGTCCATTTAATAGCAAGTGGTCTTAACTATTGAATGCAAGTTAAAAGTAACTTCAAGACAATGCCATCACCCTATTGTTATTACTTTGTGAAAATCTGATGCCAGGTTAACAGATTGAAATAATTAAATATATCCTTTCCCATTTAACACAAAGATAAATTTCTCAAGAGGTTGATGATCCAGATGGGTTCTTATATTTGATTCTATAAACTTTTTTTATATGAAATGTCATGAATAATTCCATCAATGTTTTTAGGAATGCCGTCATTTTTTGTACTGTCCCGCCTCTAATTTATTTCTGTGAGTATTGACTCTTAAGCAACCCTGACTTCTGTATCAATCCAGCGGCTGCTCATGATGATGTTCAAATGGTAGCAGACGAGGAAGAGGAAAAAAAGCGCCATTTGAATGTGGTTTTATTGGCCATGTTAGTACGTCAGTCTTCTTACTGCCTGCTTTCTTTCAAACTTTTTCAGGTTGTAGCAAGACATGTGCATGAATACAGTTCCCAATTGATGTTCTTTTTCCATGTTCCCTTTTGATCGTTTCTGTCATATCATGGTTTTGGTGATAACATGTGATGAGGATGCCATGTCTTGGGGCTTACTAAGCTCATTAATCTTGATCAGAATGTGCTCTTCTTCAGGACTATTTGTCTATTTAACAATGATGATGGTTAGAGCGGGATATTTTTATCATGTATTCATGCTTGCTTCTATGAAGATTGGTAGACACATTTAGTATGTTTTGGCATTATAGATCCTGGTCAGAGTTACCGCAATCTTAAATACAACAGACATGCCCTTCTATGATATGTCCTAACTTAAGTGCTCATGGAAGATTTAGTATATGCTTAAATCTTAGATTTCTTTCATATGTACAAGACAGGGAGGAATTTTCTTTTACATGCTAAGAAGACCAATATACAGGTCATAATTGACATTTTTTTAATTGATTGAGATCATTAAAATATGGCTGAGTTTATTTTTCCGGTTTCCTTTATAAGTACCTTGTTCCTAATATAAGTGGGGAGTGAGGAGGCAGAAATGAGGGAGTGGGGAGGCAGAAAATGCAGAAGGGGATGCAACCTCATTTTTTTGTAGTTACAGGTGGACCCTGCGGATCAGGGGAAGCGCTTCCCTCAGGGAAGACCCCTGTTGTCATCCGACTGGGTTAAACTGGGTCTCAGTGGTATTTCTGTCACCACCTTGTCCTGCACACTAAAAGAAAATGAAAAAACTTTTAGGCTCTGTTTGGATGTATGTATTCACAGGCTTGGCATTGCATTGGCTCCAATATCAAAATATAGGCATATTTGCATTGATATTGATATCAATAATTTTGTTTGGATGTTTAGGTATTTGGGGTCAAGAATTGATACTGAGCTTGAATATCAAATCCTGTTTGGAAGGTCAAAGTGATGTATTGCATTTGTACCAGCATTATTGTTGTGCTATCAAATCTAGATTATAAAAATAGAGAGAGATAATCAAGGTAAACAACGCTTGATTTGTCAAACAGAGTACATTGCAACTTTGGATCTTAAACTGTACGGTACAGAAAAATAAAGAGAGCAGTATCTTCACCAAACTTCATCAGCCGGAGGAATAGAACAAGGGCGACGGAGACATGCCTTGCCAAAGGGCGGCGTCGTTCTCGAAGGGCCGTCGCTGCTTACCAAACAGGAGAGGACCACGCGTTGACCTTCGGCGCGAGGCCGGGATCTCGGCGGAGGATGGAGGGAGGCGGCGGCTTCTAGAGAGGAGGATGGAGGCGGCGAGGTCCAGCCTCGACGGAGAAGGTGGGGGTCAGGAGGCGGAGGAGGGAGGCGGCCGCGGGGTCCAGCCTCGACGGAGAAGGCAGGGGTCGGGCGGCGGAGAAGGAGGGAGGCGGCGGCTTCCAACCTCGTGAGCCCGAGGTCGGGAGGAGGAGAAGGAGGCGTCGGCTTCCAGCCTGGGAGGCGAGAAGAGGTCGGCAGGGTCGGGCGGCGGTTGCTACGAGATAGGGCGGCGGTTGCTACGAGATAGAAGGAGGGAGCGAGGGTGCCGAATGCCACACGATGTCGAGGGTAGAGGCTCGTCTTTCGGAAGGAAGGTCGCGCTGGCTTATTCGGCCCGCCTCAATATTCAGCCCGAATACCTAGCCCCAATATCTAAAACATCCAAACACCCAATTTTGATGTATTCGGGCCGTGAATGCCCGAATGTCTAATGCCAAGCCTAAATACATACATCCAAACGCAGCCTTAATGTAATTGGGCTGAAGTTCCATGGATGGAAACCTCTGATGGTGTGTGCTATAGATGGGAGATGGAGAATTAGCAGATGGTTGCTCTGCGCTGGTTATAATCTGTGCAGGGGACCAATTTCACAGATTTATCTAAGAATTGTTGTGTTACTTTGCATTGTTCGACATATGCATGCGCAAGTGTCATATGTGCTCATGTACTTTGTTTAATATCAATATTGTTGTGCTGGTTGATGAGCCTGCTTTGAATACCTAGCTTGAATCATGTAGCTTGTTCAATCTTCATTCCGTTTCTTATGGATTAGTTATCTGCTACACCGTCTTACTCTTCTGTTACTCTATTTTCTTCTGTTATGGTTGATAGGTTCTCCATTTCTGTGTCTGCCCAATTTTTTTTGTATGAATAGTACCGATGTTCTGTAAGTTCACTTCTCTAGTAGAAGTGGTGATTTCTTAATGAACATACTTAATTTTGTTTTTGTTGTTTCATGGCTCCAGATGCTGGGAAGTCAACTGCTGGAGGGCAAATATTGTTCCTGAGTGGTCAAGTAGATGACCGGACCATCCAGAAATATGAAAAAGAAGCAAAGGATAAAAGCCGAGAAAGCTGGTGAGTAGGTCGTGAGCAATATTTAGCTTGTACTCCCTCCGTTCCAAAATATAAGATGTTTTAGCCTTTTTCTGAAACATATGTATCTAGACGCCTTTTAGTTTGTAGGTTCACTTATTTTGTTCCGAACCTACACACTAAAAGGCTTCTAGATACATGCATTCAAAAAGCTAAAACATATAATTTGGAACGGAGGAGTACATCCTATCTTGAGGCTAATCCATACATTTGAACATGGAAGTTATGACTGTTCATGCTAGTTAATAATTTGGGTATTCTTTCATGCAATATTTAGCTTGTACTCCCTCCGTTCCAAAATATAAGATGTTTTAGCCTTTTTCTGAAACATATGTATCTAGACGCCTTTTAGTTTGTAGGTTCACTTATTTTGTTCCGAACCTACACACTAAAAGGGTTCTAGATACATGCATTTCAAAAAGCTAAAACATATAATTTGGAAACGGAGAATCATCCTTTATCGAGGCTAATCCATACATTTGAACATGGAAGTTATGACTGTTCATGCTAGTTAATAATTTGGGTATTCTTTCACATAGATGGTGCTGTCCCCCCCCTGAATTCGACTATCCATACACTCTTTCAATCATAATCTGAATACTTGCAGGTACATGGCTTACATCATGGATACAAATGAGGAAGAGCGACTTAAGGTATCTCTTTCGTATGGTTGCTTTATGATTAGTGCATTAAAGCTCTATAGTTGACACTTCTTTTGCATGTCTTCAGGGAAGACTGTTGAAGTTGGTAGGGCCTACTTTGAGACTGAGAATACAAGATTCACTATTTTGGATGCGCCGGTATTTCTCTTCTACATATTACAGTTATACTCTCTCTGTTCCATATTATAAGACGTTTTGGCAAACCAAGTCCTATAATATGGAACAGAGGGGTACTTGTTAGTTTTTTTTTCTTGAACGACGCTCTTCTGGTTCTCTGGATTTATCTGTGGCCACACCAGCACTGTGATGGCCAGACTATAGTTTGAGCTGTACATAACTTCAGCTTCTTATGTTCCTGCTGAATCTGTTCTGGTAGTGACCAAGGAATCTACATGTTCAACCTGAAAACTGCATGGATTGTTTTTGGGACCATTTACGTATGTTAAGGTTCTTAAATATAATTTGCACTAAATGATATGAAAGTTGACAAAAAACTGTTGAACAGGATTGACATGCCATTAAATGCGCTTGTGTCAGTGCAAGAAAGTTGTCCTGAGATGATCTAAATATAACTTCAATTTTACATTACAATTACATACCATTAAATGGGCTTGTGTCAATGCAAGAAAGTTGTCCCTAGATGTTTTGATCTAAATTTAAATCTTAATTTTACATTATAAAATTGTGGAAACAAAAGATTTCACGTATGCAACCATTGAGTCCAAAGCAAACACATGCACACTGCTTAACACTAGGAGATTTGCTATGGTTCATTCCTTTTCCATGTAAATGGCTTTCCTTCCAGCGATACATCAGCACATATTCTTATTGCCTTAGGTCAAGGTATCTATTGGTCTGAATCCAGTCCTTGTTTAGTGTTTTGGTCTATTCGTACCTCATTGTTAGCCTCTTAAAATCATACGTGGGACAATTTCTTTAGCATGTTCACTCCTTTGTTGCCAATGCCACTGTTCTGATTCATCCTTGTACATGTCATACTTGTTAGATTTACTTTTATGACTATTATGCCCATGCCCATGCCCATGCATATGTTTTGTCAGACACGAAGTTTGCAACTTCTGGTGACAAATCTGAATTTTTTACTGATGATGCTTTCATGTATTTGCTGTGTGTGATTGGTCTACTTGCAATAGCTATTGAACTGAATTCTTGTTTCATGTACAGTATTTGTTTACTTGGATGGTCTGAATTTGCAGGGCCATAAAAGTTATGTTCCAAATATGATAAGTGGTGCATCTCAAGCTGACATTGGTGTTCTGGTAACTATAGGGCCATGGGCATTTCATTTTCATTTTTTTGGTCATTTCTCTCAGTGAATATATTCCCCTTCCCTTTTCAGGTCATATCTGCTCGAAAAGGTGAATTTGAAACTGGATATGAAAGAGGCGGGCAAACTCGGGAACATGTATTGCTTGCAAAAACTCTAGGTGTTGCTAAGTTGATAGTTGTCATCAACAAGATGGATGAACCTACAGTACAATGGTCTAAAGAAAGGTAAGCCTGGGGAGACATACTTTTATATTTTTTTAATTGAAAGATTCGAATATTACAGAAGGTATAGCTGTAGCCAAACAATAAATTTTATTATTTGTTTCAGATATGATGAAATTGAAGGAAAAATGGTTCCTTTTCTCAAATCATCAGGATACAATGTTAAGAGAGGTACTATTCTACTTTTGAGCGTTTTCTCAAAAATAAATTGTCATTAACACGCAGTTTGAAGTTGGATTATGTGCAATTGCTTTCTGTGGTGTTTTGTGTTTAGTAAATTGTGTCTTCAACATCACATGTTCATCTGTCGATGGTTTTCTACATGTTTAAATAACTGGATGCGTAGACTATGTCTAGCAGCTTTCTTAGCCATTCTGAGTTGACGACTGTCTCCTGTTTCCTGACGTGTGGCATTAGGATTTTGTTCAGTTATAAGAGGTGTTACATTGTGCTTGTGTATACCCTGGTAGAGTACTGTGGCTATGTATAGCCAACTAGATGCTATTTCTTACTGTTTCATTGCTTTGTTATCAGATGTACAGTTCTTGCCAATATCTGGTCTTTGTGGAGCCAATATGAAAACCAGGATGGATAAAAGCATATGTAGCTGGTGGGATGGTCCTTGCCTTTTGAAGTTCTGGACGGATCGAAGTTCCTTGCGTGACCCCAGAGGTCCAGTAAGGTTTAAAGGCTATGCTCATGCTCCTTTAACTTTTATTAGTTTATATTCCATGTGCTGAAAAATATATGTCATTCTTTGGACTGACATCATCTCCACTGTTTAAGGTTTTGATTATCAATATATAGATGATATGTTAGCAAAGATATATTATATTGCGTAACTACTTCTCTTTACAAATTGAATGATATTGCTTTTGCATTGTCAATATTGTATGTATGACGATGGAGAACAAGTTTCTTGAAATATCATTTTGTTTTGATATAGGTAGTATTGCACAGTTAATATAGATGGCTTTGCTGCTCTTTACAGATATTTTTTCATTTTGAATTCATTGTGTCAATCTCTGTGCCAAAACAAATGGCTATTCAAATGAAAACTGATACTCCCTCCGTCCCAAAATAGATGACTTAATATTGTCAAAATTTGGGTGAATCTAGACACTATTTAGTATATAGATTCATTCAAAATTTGAAAAACCTAAGACATCTATTCTTGGACGGAGGGAGTACATTTTCTTATATTATCCTCTTCATTTGGTTCTAGCCTTTGTATAGAAGGCTGATTTATTTGTTGTGTTGATCAGATGCCAGATACAAGCTTTACATTTCTCTTTGTTAACAATGTAGGATGCCAATAATTGATAAATATAAAGATATGGGTACTGTTGTAATGGGGAAATTAGAGTCTGGGACTATCAGAGAGGGTGACAGTTTGTTGGTTATGCCGAACAGGGTATGTTTAAATTATCAAGTTAACTCTCACTGTCTACCCTTCTACTTGGGACTATGTGATTCAATTTGTGTGCAATGTCTCTTGTTCGAGCAGTCCAACGTGAAAGTCATTGGCATAAACTTGGATGAGAAGAAAGTACGGCGTGCTGGACCTGGTGAGAATGTTCGTGTCAAACTGTCTGGAATTGAAGAGGATGATATTATGGCTGGTTTTGTACTTTCAAGCGTTGGTAAGTACATTCTTCAAGAAAAGCAATTTAATATATATTAGGTTGTCGTGACCGTGAATCCAGCTCGTGGCCAAAATTGACACGAGGAAAACATAGACCTAGGGATTGCTCACAAAACAATGAGCAGCTTGAGAGCAAACCTGCACAGTTATGATAGGATTAGGTTGTATATCCGGTTAGTTAGGCCATTGGGGTTTTCTCTATTTATTGATATGGACAAAACATATTTCCAGTAGTGTTGTATCTGCTCCTAGGCATGGATTGGAGCTACTAAGTAAGCCATCCCTCTAAAAGGGGCAGCTAGACAGTATGTAGTTAAACGTGGAACTGGATTGGAATCCAAGTCCAAAACTCATCCGTCCAACTAATGTCCATTTAAATATGGCCTGGTCCAAATCCAGTCCATAATTAGTTGCGTGATGCCCAGGTCCGTCCAATCCAAGCACCTGTAACAGATGGATATCCAAGATCCAATTGGACCTCAACCGTTGTCCAGGTCAACTCGTCAACTTGCTGGAGGAGAGGACAGGGAGGGCGGGGCTGCAGGACGAGGGAGGCAGTCTGGGCGGTGGCGGGCATGCAGGGAATCAGGGCGGGTAGGTAGGAGATGCAGTTTCCTTTTCTCATGCTGAGGAGGTTGTTCTGGAGTACTCGTATTGCGTGACGTCGTGACGACCGAGACTAGGGGCAGCACAAATCCATTGGACCACCGGACTATCCAACTATTGAGGTCCAAGTTTGTTCAATGCTATTGGACCTAAAGTCCAGTCGAGATCCACGTCCAATGAAGTCCAGTCCACTTAAATCCAATCTATTCCAGGTCCAAAGTCCATGGATTTTACATGTCCAGTTCCTATATGTAGTCCATAACCATGAAGCAGTGAGAATTATCAAGTAAATATTCTACCCTCTTCTACCTTGTCTCATCATATGACTCACGGCAAGCCAATCCTTACTCCTTGGAGCCACCATGACCCTACGTCTCTGTGCCCTTACCAAAAGTAGCATGTGACGTATCTTATTCACTGGCCTCCTAGACATTTTAATTTAGCTTCCTCTTTTTTTGTGTGATGAAACATCTACTGTGGGTCCAGTTCTAGTGCTATGGTGTGATAGCACGGCCCAGTCTTTGAAACAGATTCAGGCATTCATCCCAGGGTTGAGTGGGATGATTTAGCATGTGTTTGGCTTGACGATGTAAGGAAACGATTCAGTTGGTTGGCCCTCCCCTGTAAAAAAGAACAAAATTTGGATTGAGCTTAAGTCTTATTACAATACCACTACTAAACTAGCATAATTTTTCTAACCAAAAAGTTACTACTCCCTCTGTTTCAAAATATAAGATGTTTTAGCCATTTTCTGGAACACATGTATCTAGACGCCTTTTAGTATTCCCTCCGTCCCAAAATAAGTGACTTGGATTTGTCTAGATTCTCATGCACCTAGGCGGCGTTTTTTGGTGTGTAGATACATGCGAATCTAGACAAATCCAAGTCATTTATTTTGACAGAGGAGTATGTAGGTTCACTCATTTTGCTCGAACCTACACTAAAAGTCAGATTTATGCGTTTCAGAAAATGCTAAAGCATCTTATATTTTGAAACGAGGGAGTATATGGCAACCCAAAATGAGGTCATATTCTTTTAAATTGCTGTTCGCTGTACATCTGATCTGTATTTTATGTTCTGATAATTTAGTTTTCATTGTGGTCCTTGTAGATTTTGAAAGATTTGTGTACTTGCGTTGGTGGATCATTTCTTAATTTGACATATATTCTCATTTGGATAATGCCTACACATGCAGCTAATCCGTTGGTGCTTTCACTGAATTTAATGCTCAACTGCAGATTTTAGAGTTGCTCGATAATGTAAGTGTTGCTTGATACTTTCAGTGAAGTTGAAGGAGACTACTCTTTTACATTTATCATGTTCTTTTCCTGCATGTGTGCTTATATTGCATAATTTGTATTGTATGGATGGGCATCTTACTCTTGTTGGATTTCAATTTGCTGATGAGAATACATGGTTTATGCGTATGCGGATATAAAATGTGTATGTATGTTGTTTGAATATGGAAGAGATTTGCTTAAATGAAATCGGATTTGACATTCTTTGCTCTGTACTTAGTGTGTATGTAGGTTACCTTTCAGTGTGCGATTGAAATGCTACGTCTATAACATGTCATAGTTTTAGTTTAATGTTTTTCCAAACATTTGATTTTCTGTAAGAGTGATCACCAATTTGCATAATTCCAAGTATAATTATCACTGCTACTGTGCTACACCATTATGAACAGTAGTGTTCATCTTCCAAATGCTTTGGTCTTGTATTTAATTGACATTCTATGTTTGCAATATTCTAGGCTATTTTCACTGCTGGCTACAAGGCAGTGTTACATATCCACTCTGTTGTTGAGGAGTGTGAGATTGTTGATCTCATAGAGGAGATTGAGACGAAGAAAATGAAAGAAACTGATCCAAAGAAAAAGAAGCCAAAGCGGAAACCTCTTTTTGTGAAGAATGGTGCGGCTGTAGTTTGTCGCATTCAGGTATTAATCCAGAACGTCATTAGTACAGCATAACTTTTCATTTGCTTATAGAGCTAATTGTAATGTATCATGCATTTAGGTGAATAATTTGATATGCATAGAGAAGTTCTCTGATTCACCTCAGCTTGGAAGGTTTACTCTACGATCGGAAGGCAAGTATACAAGCTTCAGAACATATTTTCTTTACCCTTTAGAGTGAATGCAACAGTCGTTTTGTTTTCTTAGACGACCGCTATTGATTAATTTTTGTAGCATTTCCTCATGATCCTCGGCACTACTACATATCTTATTAGCATGAACTTTTTATTTACTAGTTCTTGTTCTTATTTCTGGCTGCTGCTCCAGGTCATAGTTCATTGCATCCCTGAAGCTAGCCCTGTTTTATTATTTATTAATGTTGAATTTAGTTTATTTTCGTCGCTCAGTGAATGGAAGGCCCTTGGGTGAATAATTTGATATGCATGTTTCCACTTCAGTTTATTTTCTGGACTCCGTGTTACTTACCTACGTCCTTTTCTGCAGCACTTCTCTGGGTATATCTCTTTGCATGTTCATTGAATCGTGTGCTAAATTATTAATAGTTTGTTTTACCTGTGCTGTTGCAGGAAAGACAATAGCTGTAGGGAAGGTTGTTGCTGTTCCTCAGCGGGCACAACATTTTCTGCTTAAGCCAATTTTGACAGAATGGCGGGTAGGCACTTATGCTCATCTTTTTCTTACTAATCTCTGCGTCCAAGATTTATCGTGTTCTGCGAGTTGTTTTGTAAACAAAGACTTCTTTTTCACTAGCTTGTTGACAGGAGAATGAGGTGGCTAATATTTTTGGGAAGCAGCTGAGATTGATTTGAGTATGATTTTCTGGCCTGGTTCTATCAGTCACTTAGGCGGCATAGTTATTGAGATTGGGTGCATAATATGTACTAGTTCTGGTCACTTGTTTGAGAGGTTGTAAAATCAGTGTGGATATATATACATGTGCTCAGTCTTTGTTCCGCTCCTTTACCCAAGTTCTTGGTTTTGATGTACGACAGTCGTGCTCGTGTCGTATGTTTCTCTGATGGGTTGCTGTGTAGTGATGTTATTGTTTAACCTTGTGCTATCAAAAGACTTTCGTGGCATGTTTCTTTTTTCTGCTCTTATCCAGGAGGTGGTATATTCCTAGATGTTCTCGGCTTGCCATTCTAAAGTACCAAGAAGCAGCAGCCAGTTGGACAGGTTTGCAGAAGCTGGAACGTCCTGTGTCTCTGAAGCCGAGCACTTCTCGGGTGATCGCTGTCATGGCACCGCAATCCTTTGTGTCGTTCTGGTCTTGTGGGCCGTCCGATGGTGGGGCGGTGCATCCCTGTCTTGCCTTTTTTCTGCCGCCCTGGGCTGCCCCTGGTTCCTCGCCTGAGCCACCACGCCCGTGACTTGAATCCCTGCCGCCTCATCGTGCACGGAGCCCCTCCTCTCCAGCCAGTGTCGAGTTTCTTCGAGCTTCTTGTTGAGATGCACTGCCTCTAGTCCGCACCTACCTGCGCAGCTGACCTAGATGGGAGAGAGGGGAACTGCTGCTGCCACCACCGACCAGGCTTTGCCCCGCGGTGGTGGAAGACGCCGCGGGGAGCGTCCGAGGCGAGGACCAGACTTGCAACTTCCATTATGCAATATAATGGAAAGCGGGCTAGCTAGGTTTGGGAAAAAAATGCGTATCCTTTCCATCTCTTTTGGCATTATTAATGGAATGTCCATCTCTATTTGAATAAAAGGTCAACGAAACTAGGAACCGATTGTCAGAATGGCTTTGTGTGGGGGGGGCGAAATTGACGTTTTTAGCGGGCTAACTTTTGGCCCGTTTTAAATCTTGTGCCATGCAAAAAAATCCATGCGACCGATATCTCTAAACAGACCAGTTTCTTATCGCGCCGTACGATAAACAAAGATCAGCCCAACCAAACCCGCTCTACATATACCCTCTCAAACAAGCGTAGGTTCGTTCACTTGTGAGAAGTACTTTGTGATGCCTTTTTGTATGTTGAACTACTAGTGCAATCATTTTGGTGATCTTTGGAACCTGAAATTCATACTCTATGTTTACTATTATGTGATATTATTTTGCCGTCATTGCTCTTTTAATGTTGCTGAAATTCTATGAAAATACTGCTGTCAAACTGTTGGTGAACTACTGCATTCAAAGTGCTGCTGAATTGTTATAGTTTTGTTTAAAAGTTATTAAAGTGTGTGGAAAATGAGAGAGTTGTGTGTGAAGAGGCAAGGTCACAAGGGCATATAAGTCTTTTTCTGTGGGTGTTAGTCTCAGTTAGTGCATAGTGGTATTTTGGCAACATCGATTTTTTGAGTAATATTTTGGAATTCTCGGTTTTTACTAGTGGTATTGTGGCTATTCTGTCACCATTGGTTTTATGCCCCTCCAGACCTCTCGTGGTCGTTTTAGTGGCATCGTCGCGGAAATAAAAACTCGGAAGAGGAGGAGAGGAAGTTGGGGACGCGATGATCCGTGCTCCAAAGGAGGCAATGTCGCGCTTGCATAGGCGGAGGAGGCGTGTTTGACAACACGTCCATTGGTTGTCCCAAGAACAAATATATTACGATGGCCGGATCGAGATCAATTTGCCACACCGACCTCGTCGGAGGAGGAGGAAGATGGAAAATAAGAAGATGAGGAAGAAGAAAAAGAAGAGGATGAGGACGACGGAGACGAAGAGGAGGAGTTGGCTCCTGAATCCTCCATGGAACAGGAGGACAACTTCGCTATCCACCGTAAGGCCTAGGAATTCTCATTTAAGCGTGGGCGGCTTACCTTCAATCTTATCAGTAACTAACCTCTTGGTTTTCGCTTGCTTTTCTCCTTCTCCAGACACTTCACTCAATTGGGTCTATTGCTGTACGGATTCATAGTAACCTATTTGGATGTTGATATGCAGCGTCACTGAGTTTTTGTTGATACAATGCCCCACTATCTAAACATCTTTTGATGACGCGAATAGTTATTAAGTCTATGTTTCCTGTCCATTTTATCGTACCCTCTAAAAATAGTGCTTGATTTGGTTGTTACATGCATTGTCTGGTTGTAAGACATTTGTGTTATTTGTTTACTAGTAACATTTATTCGATATTGCTTTTGTCATTGTTATAGAAAATATAAATCAATTAAAATTTTACGGGGATGTACGCTAAGACACACCCACAAATCTAGTTTAATTTGTTTCCACGTGTCCACCAGCGCCACGGAAAATTAGACAAGGCTGCAATGTACTACCTCCGTTTGGGATTATAAGTCCCGCGCGGATAACTAGGTTGCCAATTTGAACAACAAAATATACATATTATAGCATAAAAATTATACCACTAGATACCTTAGAGGTTATATTTTCTAATGGTATAATTTTTGTGATATATAAATTATATTTTGTTGGTCAAATTAACAACCTAGGTATACGCGTATGACCTATAATCCCGAACAGAGGGAGTACCGTGTAATCAAGTGCCGCCGCACTATAGCCCTGATACCGCCCGGCCCGCAGCGGTCCCGTTCCTGGAGGAGAGAGGGCTCTTGTCGGCCCATAGCGTAGGGGGCACAACACACCCCTTGTCAGCGTTTTGGGCCCGACTTATATAGTTTTTTAAGTGGTTTTGTATTCGTTTTCTGACGGTTTTGTTTGGGTTCTTTTCAGGCGGTTCGTCTCTTCTGGTTTTTCTTTTTTTATTCTTTCATGTTGAAATTCAAAAAATATTTCAGATTTAAATTGTTCATAAATAAGAATGTTCATATATCCAAAACGTTCAGATTCGAAAAATCTTCGAAATAAAAAAAGGTCAAATTTGAAAGGCGTTCAAAATAAAAAAATATTCAATTTCGAAAACGTTCAGATCCAAAAAATGTTAAAATTCGAAAATATTTTAAATTTAGAATATTGAAAGCACATAAAAAATAGAAGAGAAACAACAGAAAAAAAAAGAAAAAACGAAAAATGGCTTGGGCCGGGCCAACACACCCCGCCTGAGGGTGTGCGGCGCCTTGTCACTTGTGGTTGCCGACCAGGTCGGCGCCCTCTCGCTCGCGACTACCCCTTTTCCGTCGCCCATCCATTGCTACGTCGAGTGAGTCCGGCACCCATCTCCCCTCCGCCGAGTCTGGCGCCGCCACCGACGCGGTACAGGCCGCCTTCCATCCGGCCCGCTGTGTCACGAGCATGATGCCGATGAGGAGCAGCTTCGGCCCCCAATCTCCGTCACCGCTTCGAAGCTTTCCGGATCTCCAGTCCGACGTCTTCCTCCCATGGCCTCTGATTTGTTCTTGATAAGGTTAGTAGGTGGATTTTGGATTTCAGTCTTTGCGGTTGTGGTATCGAATCCCTTTCCGTCAGACCAAATCGTTAATTTCCCAGATACTACCTCTGTAAAGCCACTCCTTTGACGGTCCCGATTACAGTCTCCGATCCAAACACGTTCTTAGGTGAAATCTCGCAGTGTTTCCTACATCATCACCTCAGATAAAACCCTAGCCGCCACACAATCCTCCTACTCGTCGATTGATTCCGTGCCCCTCCAGACCTTCCGTGGTCGTTTTAGTCACGAAAAGACCAAGAGGAGAGGAATTCGGGGCAGGACGATTCCGTGCTCCGATGGAGATTCCGAAGGAGGCAATGTCGGGCTTGCATAGGCGGCGGAGGAGACGTGTCTCAACACGCCCATTGGCTGTCCCAAGAAGAGATATCATATTACGACGACTCCGCGAAACAACCTCGTCCTCGGAGGAGGAGGAAGATGAAAAAGAAGAAGAAGAGGAGGAAGAGGAAGAAGAAAAAGATGATGAGGAGGGGAAGACGAAGAGGAGGAGCTGCTCCTGAATCCTCCATGGAGAAGGATAAGGACGACTTCGCTCGCCACCGTCAAAGCTGGGAATCCTCATTTAGTCGCGGGCAGCTTACCTTCGATCTTATCAGTGAGTAACCTCTTGGTTTTCGCTTGCTTTTCTCTTTCTGCGTACACTTGACTCGACTGGGCCTGTTGCTGTAACCTGTTTGGATGTTGTTGATAAGCAGCGTCACTGAGTCCAATGGTCTACACGCACTGCACGCCGAGTCGCCTCCCATGGGCGGCCGAACTCGCCACAAGCCTGCAGATATGCTCCATCAAAATTGCCCAGATAAAGCACCTCCAGTGGCCGCTTCATGTCTACGGCACTGTCGCCGCTCGAGACTACGTGGACCACAAGCGCAACATTCTCTTCTTCCGACCGAGGAGTGGGAGCCAAACCCTCACCAAAAGTGTAAGTACCTTCTTTCTATCTATATATATCGTAGTATTATTCATGTTCTTACTCTTGCTCTTTGACTGAATACTAGTTGACAACGAAATAACCGATAACCGATAACCGATAATTATTATGATGATGATGATGATGCTTGTTGCAGGATCCGTATTTGCACTTGACTGGACCATGCCGTGGGATCCTCTCTGTCGATCTTGTGCACATTGAAGTCCGACTCATGGTAAAGCAGGGACAGTCTTGGGCTGAAGATAGGGAGTTGGTCACTCAAGTCATCCGTTACAGGAATACTTACAACTGTGATTGGTTCTATTCCTACCTTACCAACTACCTGTGCAAAATAGAGCTGTGCTCCGAACAGCTTAAGGAGTCGCGCCAGGCCACCGTCTTGGCGGTTCGTGTTACCAAGGGGTCGCCTTTCAAATATGGAGGACAGGTTCTGTGTTGCGCCTCACCTTATGAGGAGGATCCTTGCAGGATGATTGTGCTTTTTGATTCAAAGTACGGAACGATGAGCTTGGATCCAGATGCAACAACAATGAGAATGGATCCAGATGGAACAATGAGAATGGATCCAGATGGTTACCTCGATCTGTCCGGCGTGTATTTCCGTACAAGGAACGCTCAAGATCTTTATCAATACCTACTCTCGCTCGGGTTCTATACTTGCTAGTAGCCTTGTCAAGTTCAGAGCCAAGGATTGCCAAACAAGTTCGGCTACATGTTTCCTTCACAACCGCCGCAAAGCTAAAGATCAAGTGAAGATTACTGTCGCGTGGTCCCGCTTTGCTAGAAATTTATCTCACGTCGAGATTGACTACTTCACAAGCCTATATGTTGAGTAGTATAGCTAAAGTTAGCTGTTATCTTTGGTATGTAAACTGCGTGTCTCTTTGTTATGTATCATGTATTCACCTTTTGCTGTTTTTGCTCCGGTAATCCTTTCTCGAACAACTCATTTATCAACTAAACCAAACTACTGGGGGGTGGGGGGTCCGTAATCCTCTGCTGGTGCATTCTATTTGTGTTTGGGGGCTTACCTTATGCCAAATTACTGACTGTGTCGGTCGAATCATGCAAGATCCGGCCGAGATAAGTTGAGCCTTGGCAAATATAAGATGAGTAACGCCTTACTCGGCCGAATAAGGCTGATCGACTTGTATGCAGGTGAAGGTCGAGCCGAGTTATGCGAGATGAGGTCGAGTAATGTGAGACTTGCAGGAGAAGGAGGATCCTATAGTCAAACCCTAGTCGCTGGCTAGGAGGAATCTAGATAGAGCCAAGCGCTAAGGACAAAGAGCAGAGCTGCAGAGGGGTAGACAAACGTCACGGAGGTGACAGTGAGGAAGCCCGAGACGCACATGTGAGGGCCTCTAGAACCTTGCCACCAATAGAAGGGGACGGAAGGAGCCTTGAGTTACCACTTTGGGACAAGCATATTCGAGAATATGCTTGCCACGCCATCCTAGGGTCAAGGAACCCCTTTATAAGGAGAGTGCAGGAGAGGATCGATTCATTCTAGGACGAAGGGATCATGTAGTAGTTCTCTTCTTCCCTTTGATACAACTCAAGGAGCATTTGTAGCCCTTGAGAGGAGGAATAAAGAGTTACTTGTTAGTCATTTGAGTGTAGAAATCACTACATCATTCCTCCCCGGATCCCTCTAGCATCCATTGGCCCCATACTTTAGCCTACCCATGGCATCTGCCGTGCCACCACCACGACAGTTGGCGCCCACCGTAGGGCCAGCGGCGGTGCTAGCTGGAGTCAAGATCCGGACGGAAACTTCATCCACCGGTGGCGGGTTGTTTACGCTTAGTCCATAGATTTGATATCTGGGACTATGTCGTGATAACAGGCGCAGCTTTGGGAGAAAGCACCCCACGCAATGACTTCATCAACACAGGTGCTCACAAGTGAAATGGATCGTATGGGCACCTAGAGGGGGGGAATAGGTGCTAACCAATTTTTAATACTTTTTCAATTTTAGGCTTGACACATAGTAAATTCTCTAGATATGCAACTGAGAATTTCCTATATGTAACCCTAACTACTAAGCACGTAAAAGAGGAGCGAGGAAACGTAGTGGAGCACAGAGACACATGGATTTGTTTTACGCAGTTCCTTCCTTGTTAAGGAAGTACATCTGCGTTGGAGGGTGGGCGGTTCTAAGACCACCACGCCACAATAGGCCTCACCCTATTCTCCGATGGATCTCGCCACGAGAGGCTGATCCACCTTCTCCACTATTGGATCCCTTGAGGAACGGTGCCTTTACAACACTATCGGGCACACACCCCTGGCGAATTGGGGGCTCGAGATGACAACAAGCGGTAAGAACAAGGTTTATCAATATAAACAAAAACAAGGATCTAGGTACTTGCAAGAAATACTAGATCGGGGTTCTCCAAATGAATGGAGAGGAGATAGCGCTTGATTGATGATGAAGATCGAGTTCTCCTCCTTGATTCCCCAAGGGATGGGGCCTTTGGGTGGATCTAGGTGGAACTCTCTTGGATGAAGCTTTCGATCGATCTGGTCTTTTTGAGATGAATCAGCGTTACGGGGAGGGAAGGCTGGCTTAAATACCCTTCTAGATGCGTTGCCAGACAACTTTGAGGCGGATTATCCGCAGAAACTCCGCCCAGGGATTCTCCAGGAAAATCCGCCTCTATGGGGCTTGCCTTGGTGAAGCTTGGTGAAGATCTTGGTGGGCGGATAATCCGCCCCGAGGCGGATTATCCGACGAGGAAATCGGCCAAAACTACCCTTTGGGGCTTGCGCCTTGGCGATGAGCAGGGGGGGCGGATTATCCGGCGGGGCCGGAAAATCCGGCTAAAATTCCGCCCCCCATCTGGGGCTTGCGCCAACTTGGGAAGAGGGAGGGGCGGATTATCCGCCCCTGGTGGAGGCGGATTATCCGCCCCCCAAAAACAGAATCCTTTCCCTTTTTCTCATAGGTGGTTGCAACACTTCAACACACATTAAATAATCCTTGATATTGTTATCTAACACACAAAACACTAGGGATTATAAAATGTTCTTTCAATCTCCCCCTTTTTGGTGTTAGATGACAATATTAGGATTTGCAATAAAACCGGCAAAAGCCACCTTAAATAATGAAATACGCTCTCCCTAGATGTGTGCATATTTAAGATTTGCATTTGAATACAAATAAACACACTAGGGAGAACACTACTTTAAGGTTTGGGAAATAAGGTCATACCACCGGGATGAGAATATAGCCAAAGCATACATAGATAATCCCATGAATCCATATGCCATCAAATATGCTCCATAATTCCAGAATTCCATGGGGTCCATGATAGATAAATCCAGAATTCCATGAATACCAAACATAGTACCAAACTGTGGAGTACGACATAGTCTTACATAAACAAACACAAATAGCAACTGAGTTCACGCTAGAAAAGGCACAAGCAAACAAATAAAAACGACTAAAATTGAAAAGCTTGTGCCCAACCCTTGCAAATCCACGAGACCTAATAGAACTACTTCTCCCCCTTTGGCATCGAAACGCCAAAAAGTAAGAAGAGCGATGCTAACGCCCCTGGACACCCAGAATTCACACCCAAATTTGCAAGAATCAAATCAATCAAAAGCCAAATTTGAGTGTGTTTTCCATAAGAACATGAGATATGCAAGAAAATCCAACGAGACCCATGAAAACCAACTCTTCTCGAGGAAGAGGGTGTCAAAGCCATCATGTTGGAGCGCATGGCATGACACCACGAAGATGTATCTTGAGTTCAAAACCAATGCTCATCGATGACCCACATATCACAAAATGATATTAAGGAAATGATTTTACTTGCTTTTCGGCATTATGGGGGAGGTTGGCCCAATCAATTAGGACCACACTCCCCTATGTCTATGCGCATCTAAACCAAATACATGAATAAGAGCAAGTGAGTGTGCAAGGGTAGTCAAGCCAAGCTCCTTGAATCTATGATATTTAGCTCATTCCTCAAATAACAAAATCTTGCTTCATCAAGAGGCTTCGTGAAAATATCGCAAGTTGGTTCTTCGTGCTCACAAAGGATAGAGCAATATCTCCACGAGCAACATGATCCCGAATAAAGTGGTTGCGAATCTCTATATGTTTTGTTCTTGTATCTTGTGAGGGTTTCAGCATGGAAAACAAAAATTTCTATCGCATACAAACAAACAAGCCAAGATCTATCTACTAGATTGTAGCAGTCGATGAAATAACTCACCTCGAAGATTCCAAAGTGTTTAACAAGAGCGGATTCTCGTGGGTGATGTAGTCAATACTCTTCCGATCTCAAGATCGCGTGAGCGATCCTTCCGGCTGCGTTTAGCGCTCCGCGATCGGTCACCGTTGGTACTCGACGAAGACCTTCCTCTCCCTTGTTCCGGCGGAGGCTGTAGCACTCTCCTCGCGATTCGGCGGCTGGCGTGAATGCAGGAGTAGAGGAGATCTCGTGAGCCGCCTTAAGCGGGCGAGTATGGTGGACTATGAGAGAGCCCTCGGCGATCTAGGGTTTAGACACGCCGAGGAGGAGGCTTGGCGTGGCTAGGGTTGCTAGGCGGCGATGGTTTGCCTAGGGCGGCGGAGGTGGCGGCGCCGGCGGCTAGGGTTTAGAGGTGGAGGTGTTGGGTGTCTAGGAGGGGAGCCCTGCCCCTCCTTTTATAGGTGGAGGGGACGGCCAAGGGGAGGGGAGTCCCTCCCCAAATCGGCTTCAAGGTGGGCCGGCGGTGGAGGGGAGGAACTCCTCCCCAACTCGGTTTCCACCTCCCTCTCCACTTCCCAAAAATAGTCGTTTGACTTTCAAATTGGCGTTTGACTTTTTCAAATTAGGATTTGATTAAACCCTTTATTTTGTTCAGCGATGACACCTAGTACATGATGCAATCATACCAACTTGATATAACACATTCATGTACCCTTCCCCTCCGGAGTGTCGGACATTCCGGAACCTTCTAGAACATTCCCGATGAAAACACCGGAACCATTCCCCAACTCCGAAACAGGACTTTCCTTATATGAATCTTATTCTCCGGACCATTCCGGATCTCCTCGTGATATCCCGAATCCCATTCGAGACTCCGAACAACATTCAGTCTCTTTATCATCATTCCATAACTACTCAAACAACGTCGAATCCTTAAGTGTGTCTCCCTACGGTTCGTGAATTATGCGGACATGATCGAGACACTTCTCCGAACAATAACCAATAGAGGAATCTGGAAATTCATATGGCTCCCACATATTTCTATGATTACTTTGCGATCAAATGAACCACTTACATACGATACCAATTTCCCTTTGTCTCACGATAGTTTACTTATCCGAGGTTATGATCGTCGGTATCTCTGCATACCTAGTTCAACCTCGTTAATGATAAGTACTCTTTTTTCTTGTTCCCGTGATATGTGATCCCTTGTGAGCCAGTCACATGCTTGCAAGCTAATTGGATGACATTTCACCGAGAGGGCCCAGAGTATATCTATCCGTCATATGGATGGACAAATCCCACTCTTGATCCATGTGTCTCAACCAATACTTTCCAAACACTCAATGCCACCTTTATAGCCACCCGATTCAGTGTGGTGTTTGATGTCATCAAAGCATCCTTCCGGTGAAGGTGATATGCATGATCTCATGGTCGAAGGAATTAGGTTACTATGTATCAGAAAGCATATAGCAATTGAACTATTAAAATGACTTGATCTTTATGCTACGCTTATATATAGGAGCATGTCCACCATATCATTCTCCTAACGATATGATCTTGTTGTTAATAACATCTCAATGTTCATGATAGGGAAACCACAATCATTTATTAACCAACAAGCTAGTATAACAAAGAGGCTTTACTAGGGACTCTATTTTAGTTTACAAATCACACAAGTATTAATGTTTCCTTGTTAATACTATTATAGCATGAATGTAAACATTTATCATAAACACAAAGATATAATAATAACTACATTTATTATTGCCTCTAGAGCATATCTCCAACAGTCTCCCACTTGCACTAGAGTCATCTAATCTAGATTACATGGTAATATACCAAACACCCATGGCAGTTTGGTGCTGGTCATGTTTTGCCCTCGGGAGAGGTTTAGTCAACGGATCCGCCACATTCAGATCTGTGTGTACTTTGCAAATCTTTATGTCCCCATCTTGGACATTTTCTCGAATAGCGTGAAAACGTAGCTCGATATGCTTCAGCTTCTTGTGTGACCTTGGTTCTTGCGCATTGGCTATGGCACCCATGTTATCACGATGAATAGACATTTGGTCGGGCACTAGGAACCACCAGCTGTAATGAACTCTTTCATCCATATCGCTTCTTGTGAAGCCTCAAGCGACCATGTATTCCGATTCAGTTGAAGATCTCGCCACGCTTTGCTTTGCACTCCTCCAGCTAACTGCTGCACCATTCAAAATAAATACATATCCAGTTGTGATTTAGAATCATCCGGATCGGTGTTCCAACTAGCATCGGTGTAACCATTAACAACAGTGTTCATCACCTCCATAAGAAAGAACCATATCCTTAGTTCTTCTCAAGTACTTAAGGATGTTTTTGATCACGTCCAATGATCCACTCTGGATCACTTTGATATCTGCTAGTTAAACTAACGACATATGCAATGTCGGGTCTAGTACATAGCATGGCATACATTAGAGATCCTATGGTGAGGCATGAGTCTTACTCATCCTTTCTCTATCTTACGTCGATGTCGGACTTTGAGTTTTACTCAAGGTCGTATTAGCAACATGGGCAAGAACCCTTTCTTGCTATCTTCCATTCAAACCTCTTTAGAACTTTGTCCAAATATGTACTGTGACAATGATATTTGGCGTCTTGATCTATCTCTATAAATCTTTATGCCTAATATGTAGCTGCTTAGCCAAGATCTTTCATTGAAAACTATTATTCAAATATTCCTTGACACTATTAAGAAGGTCTACATCATTCCCAATCAACAATATGTCATCTACATATAGTATTAAGAATGCTATAGAGCTCCCTCACTTTCTTGTAAATACAAGCTTCTCCATAAGTTTGTATAAAGCCAAAACTTTTGATCACCTTATCAAAACGTTGATTCCAACTTCGGGATGCTTGCTTCAATCCATAGATGGACCGTTGAAGTTTGCATACCTTGTTAGCATCTTTAGGATCGACAAAACCTTTGGGTTGCATCATATACAACTCTTCATCAATGTCTCCATTGAGGAATGCTGTTTTGACATCCATCTGCCATATCTCATAATCATAATATGCAGCGATTGCTAACATAATCCTCACAGATTTTAGCTTCGCTACTGGTGAGAAAGTCTCATCGTAGTCAACTCCTTGAATTTGTCGAAACCCCTTTGCGACAAGTCGAGCTTTATAGATAGTAACATTACCATCATCATCATCTGTTTTCTTCTTGAAAATCCATTTGTTCTCGACAGCCTTCCAGCCATCCGGTAAGTCCACCAAAGTCCATACTTGGTTTTCGTACATGGATCCAATCTCGGATTTCATGGCTTCTTGCCATTTGTTGGAATCTGGGCTCATCATCGCTTCCTCATATGTCGCAGGGTCATCGGTGTTGTCAACCAACATGACACTCATAACGGGATCATACCAATGCAGGTGTACGAGTTCGTTGACTGCGAGGCTCTGTAGCAACTTCTGACGAAGTTTCATGATCATCATCATTAACTTCCTCTTATTGGTGCGAGCACCACGGAACTTCTTCCGGTCTTTGCGCTACTACAATTCGAGAAGGTTTGACAACCTCGTGAGTTCTACTTTCTTTCAGTCACTTCTTTGAGAGAAATTCCTTTTCTAGAAATGATCCATTCTTAACGAAGATTTTGCCTTGGATCTATGATAGAAGGTATACCCAATAGTTTCCTTGGGTATCCTATGAAGTCGCATTTTTCGCTTTGGATTCAAGCTTGTCCTTGTAACTTCTTTACATAGGTCAAACCCCAAACTTTAAAGCGACAATCTAGGTTTCTTCCCAAACCATAATTCATACGGTGTCGTTTCAACGGATTTAGATGGTGCCCTATTTAAAGTGAATGCGGCTGTTTCTAATGCATAACCCCAAAATGATAGCGGTAAATCTGTAAGTGACATCATAGAACGAACCATATCTAAGAGAGTTCGATTACAACGTTCGGACACACCATTACGCTGTGGTGTTCCCGTCGGTGTCAATTGTGAAAGTATTCCGCATTTCTTTAAATGCTCGCCAAACTCGTAACTTAGATATTCACCTCCACGATCAGAACGTAGAAATTTAATCTTCTTGTTACGTTGATTCTCTATCTCACTTTGAAATTCCTTAAACTTCTCGAAAGTTTCGGACTTATGTTTCATGAAATAGATATACCCATATCTACTCAAGTCATCCATGAAGGTAAGAACATAACGATAACCACCGCGCGATGCTACACTCATTGGACCACACACATCGGTATGTATGACTTCCAATAAGTCCGTAGCTCGCTCCATCATACCAGAAAATAGAGTCTTAGTCATTTTACCCATCAGACATGCTTCGCATCTTTCAAGTGATTCAAGAAGTCCAGCGGAATGGAGTTTCTTCATACGCTTCACTCCAATGTGACCAAGGCAGCGGTGCCACATATAGGTCGAGTTATCGCTCGATTTCAAACGTTTAGCCTCAATGTTATTAATATGTGTATTTCCACTATCGAGATTCAATAAGAATAGACCATCTATCAAAGGTGCATGTGCATAAAACATATTACTCATATAAATCGAACAACCATTATTCTCGGACTTAAACAAGTAACCGTCTTGCAATAAACAAGATCCCGATATAATGTTCATGCTTAACGCAGGCACCAAATAACAATTATTTAAGTATAAAACTAATCCCGATGGTAGATAAAGGGGTAGCGTGCCGACCGCGATCACATCAACCTTTGATCCGTTTCCCACGCGCATCGTCACCTCGTTCTTCGCTAGCTTCCGTTTATTCTGCAGCACCTATTTCGAGTTACAAATATGAGCAATCGAACTAGTATCAAATACCCAGGTACTACTACGAGTACTAGTGGGATACACATCAATAACATGTATATCGGATATACCTTTCTTCTTGATGTTGCCGTTCTTCAAATCCGCCAAGTACTTTGGGCAATTCCGCTTCCAGTGACCTTCTCCCTTGCAGTAAAAGCACTTTCGATGTCGCTTGGGTCCAGCCTTGGTCTTCTTCGTCGGCGCGGTAACTTTCTTACCACCCTTCTTGAAGTGTCCCTTTTGCTTAGACTTGCCTTTCTTGAATTTGGTGGTCTTATTGACCATCAACACTTGGTGCTCTTTCTTGATCTCCACTTCTGCAGACTTCAACATAGCAAACAGTTCTGGCAACTGCTTGTTCATGTTTTGCATATTGTAGTTCATCACAAAGTTCTTGTAACTTGGTGGTAGTGATTGGAGGACACGGTAAATCCCCAAAGCATTAGGAATCACTATACCCAAGCTTTGAAGTTTGTTTGCGTGCCCAGACATCTTAAGCACATGCTCACTGACGGAGCTGCCCTCTTCCATCTTACAGTTAAAGAACTTTTCAGAAGCCTCATAGCTCTCAATTGCCGCATGAGTCTCAAAGATCAATTTGAGATCATGGACAATATCATGTTGGTCTGAATTCTCAAACCTTTTCTGAAGCTCCGATTCTAAACTATACAATATAGCACACTTTGAGTATCTTGAGTCTTAGGCGAGGTAAACATTCTTTACTTCGTCGGTAGCATCAGCTTCAGGTGGCTCACCCAGCGGTGCATCCAACACATAGGTCAAATTACCAGCTGTGAGGACAATCCTCAAATTGCGGAACCAACCCGCGAAGTTGCTTCCATTGTTTTTCAACTTTTCTTTCTCTAGGAGCATTAAAATTGATGGTAGGGCCGCCATTGATCTACAACATATTTGCAATAGTTTAGACTAAGTTTATGACAAATTGAGTTCTAATTAATAGTTAAATTAATCTAGGTGAACTCCCACTCAAAACAATATCCCTCACATTGTTTTAGTGATCACACGAACCAAATCCACCACATCAACACCGATCATCACGAGAGTTGATATAGTTTCAATGGCGAACAATCGACATGTTCATCATATCTACTATATGATTCATGCTTTACCTTTCGGTGATCCGTGTTCCGAGACCATGTCTGTACATGCTAGGCTCGTCAAGATCAAACCTTATCTTCCGCATGAGAAAATCTGGCTTGATCACGTTGTATACACTTGCGGAATCTAACACACCCGATCATCACATGGTGCTTTGAAACAACAAGCTTTAGCAACGGTGCTAATTAAGGGTGAACACTTTATGACTTGAAATTCATGTGCATGAGGGATCATCTTATAATGCTACCGTCGTCTACTAAGCAATACAAGATGCATAAAGGATTAACATCACATGCAAATCATAATATGTGATATGATATGGCCTTTCTTCTTTGTGCTTCCGATCTCCATCTTCAAGCACGAACATGATCTCCATCATCACCGGCATTGCATCAAGGTCAATGACGCTTCTTCATGGTTGTCGTCCACCGGCTTTAACTATTACAACTACTTTGAATAGACACGCGGGTCTTAACATAAATTAAAGACAACCATATGGCTCGCCGGGTTGCCAACTTACAATAAGGAACATTGCATACATCAAATATAATCACAATCATGGCCATATCACATCAGCACCTGCAAAACAAAGTTAGACGCCTCTACTTTCTTTGCATGTTTTACGTGGTTTGGGGCTTTCAATAAGTGTCGTTCTAACTTACGAACATGAACCACAACATTGATACTAGTATTGTTAATTACCCGTTGTAAATTGGATCTTAACTATGCTAGGAGAAACAGACACCTGCAAAGCCACTTATGCAATACAAGTTGCATGTCAAGCGTGGAGCAAGTCTCATGAACGATGTCATGTAAGGTTAGCCCTGGCCGCTTCATCCCAACATCCCGCAAGATGCAAAGTACACAAGAAGCAATCGACAATAAAAGCATCAACGCCCACAATGACCATTCTGTTCTACTCATGCAACAGATCTACATATAAACACGACTCTGATACCACTGTAGGGTTTCGTAGCATGGAAAACAAACAAATTCTATCGCATACAAACAAACAATCCAAGATCTATCTACTAGATTGTAGCAACGAGTCGATGGAATAACTCACCCTCAAAGATTCCAAAGTGTTTAACGAGAGTGGATTCTCGTGGGTGATGTAGTCGTACTCTTGCCGATCTCAAGATCGCGTAGACGATCCTTCCAGCGCTGCGTTCCGGCAGCGCTCCTTGATCGGTCTGCGTTCGGTACTCGGCGAAGACCTTCCTCTCCTTGTTCCAGTGCGTGGAGGTTGTAGCACTCTTCGCGATTCCGGTAGCTGGCAGTGGTACCGGAAGTAGAGGAGATCTCGCGAGCCTTAAGCGGGCGGTATGGTGGACTATGAGAGAGCCTCGACGATCTAGGGTTTAGACACGCCGAGGAGGGAGGCTTGGCCGGCTAGGGTTGCTAGGCGTGGCGGTTTTCCCTAGGCGGCGGCACGGAGGAGGTGGCGCCCGCTAGGGTTTAGAGGTGGAGGTGTTGGGTGTCTAGGAGGGGAGCCCTGCCCCTCCTTTTATAGGTGGAGGGTCCGGCCAAGGGGAGGGGAGTCCCTCCCCAAATCGGCTTCAAGGTGGGCCGGCGGTGGAGGGGAGGAACTCCTCCCCAACTCGGTTTCCACCTCCCTCTCCACTTCCCAAAAATAGCCGTTTGACTTTCAAATTGGCGTTTGACTTTTTCAAATTAGGATTTGATTAAACCCTTTATTTTGTTCAACGATGACACCTATTACATGATGCAATCATACCAACTTTATATAACACATTCATGTACCCTTCCCATCCGGAGTGCCGGACATTTTGGAACCTTCTAGAACATTCCCGATGAAAACACCGGAACCATTCCCCAACTCCGAAACAGGACTTTCCTTATATGAATCTTATTCTCCGGACCATTCCGGATCTCCTCGTGATATCCCGAATCCCATTCGAGACTCCGAACAACATTCGGTCTCTTTCTCATCATTCCATAACTACTCAAACAACGTCGAATCCTTAAGTGTGTCTCCCTACGGTTCGTGAATTATGCGGACATGATCGAGACACTTCTCCGAACAATAACCAATAGAGGAATCTGGAAATTCATATGGCTCCCACATATTTCTACTATTACTTTGCGATCGAATGAAACACTTACATACGATACCAATTTCCCTTTGTCTCACGATAATTTACTTATTCGAGATTATGATCGTCGGTATCTCTGCATACCTAGTTCAACCTCGTTACTGATAAGTGTTGGAATTATGCCCTAGAGGCAATAATAAAGATGTTATTATTATAATTCTTGTTCATGATAAAGTTTATATTCCATGCTAGAATTGTATTAAGCGGAAACTTTAATACTTATGTGGTTTGTGAACAACACCGTGTCCCTAGTACGCCTCTATGGACTAGCTCATTGATCAATGATCGTTAAGGTTTCCTAACCATAGACATGAGTTGTCAATTGATAATGAGATCATATCATTGGGAGAATGATATGGTGGATAGACCCAAACAAAGCAGATCAATTAGATCGTGTCATCGTGTTCGTCTTTGCGAAGCTTTTCCTATGTCAAATATTGTATTCCTTAGACCATGAGATAATGCAACTCCACGGTATCGGAAGAAAGCTTTGAGGTCATCAAGCGTCATCCTATGAGAGGGTGATCATAAAGGTGTCTCTCGGTGATCGGAAAGTATCATTGGGTTGTATGTATCGAGATGGAATTTGTCCCTCCCAAGTCGGAGAGATATACTTGGGCCCACTCGTAATCGATATCAACACCTTGCAAGCATTTGGTTAAGGAGTTAATCACAAAGTGATATCGGATTACGGGCAGTAAAGTACTTCTGAGCGAGATTGAACTAGGTATGGTACCAATGATGGAATCTCGGGCAAGTAAAATATCGCGAGGCGAAGGGAATATATATATGGGATTGATTGAATCCTGGCATCGTGGTTCATCCGATATGATCATCGATGAATGTGGAGTCAATATGGGTGCCTGCACCCGCTGTTGATTATTGATAGAAGATCATGCGCATATTCTCGAACCCGAGGTCACACACTTAACGTGTCTCTCGCTAGGATAGATTGGATAATTGGTTTATGAATTTTGTTCGAGTCTCGGATGGTATCCGGGATATCACGAGAAGTTCGGAATGGTCAGGAGAATAAGATTCATATAAAGGTCAGTTTTGGAGTTGAATTGTTCGGGTTAATCGGTATTGTACCGAAGCTTCTAGAACCTTCGGAAGGGGACCAACGTGGTCCCACCTTCCGGGAGGGCATGGGCCTATGATGGAGTGTCCTGGCGCATTGGGCCAGGGCCCCATAGGGCCCAAACGATCTAGATAAGTTTAAACTCGTTTAAACTAGAGATAGGATTTCTAGATAAGGGAGAGTTTAAATCGTTTAAACTAGAGATAGGATTTCTAGATAAGGAGAGTTTAAATTGTTTAAACTAGAGATAGGCTTGGAGGAGGGCAAGGCAAGGGTTGGCGCCCCCCCTACACACACCTTCCTCCAAGCCCTAGCCTTGCTACCTTCCTCTCTCCCTCCTGCATTTGTAGGCGAAGCCTGCAGTAAATTCTCCACCATATACACCACGCCGTGTTGTAGATCCAATCTATCTCTCCACCATACTCTCTAGTCCGAGGAAGGAGGAGACGTCGAGTCTTTGCGTGTGCATCTCACGGAGGCTCCGCCACTTGTGGTGCTAGATCGGATCGGATCGCGAGGAGAGAAGCGAGTACGACTACATCACCCGTTGACGAGCGTTCTGTCTGCGAATCTTCAAGGGTATGAAGATCTAATCCAATCTCTCTCGTTGATTGCATCTCCTAGATTAGATCTTGGCTTTCCCTCTCGCATCCGTAGAAAATTTTGATTTACTATGCATGAAACCCTTGATGGGTATCGAGCTAGATCTATGCGTAGATGTGTTTCACGAGTAGAGCAAACATGGTTGTTGCGGCGTTGATGTTTTCTGTTGCAAGCCTCTTGTTTGTGTTCTTCTTATGACGGGATAGTGAGATTGAAGCGGTCCAGGCCAACCTTGCGGCGTCGTCATGAGACCGGCTCACTTGACGTGTGGCTTGTTCCACATGCGGTGGTGGATGCCGGTTTCTCTCACTATAGTTGTCATGGGATTAACACGGAGTTTGCAACCATAATATCACCGTTGTGGCTTTTCAGAGTAAGAATCGTTCTTAGCATCTACTCCCATAAGCCACGTAAAACATGCAACAACAAAGTAGAGGCGTCTAACTTGTTTTTGCAGGGAGTGTTTTCTGTGATATGGTATGGCCCAAGATGTGATGTGTATATTGTATGCGATGATCATGTTTTGTAATGTTTCACGACTTGCATGTCAATGAGTATACAACCGGCAGGAGCCATATGGTTGTCTTTATAATTGTGTATGACCTGCGAGTCAACTTCTTATACTCCATGTAATAGCTTCACTTTATCGCTAAGTAGTTAGCAATAGTTGTAGTTGCTAATCATGGTGGAGGCAATCATGGTGGAGTGATGAAGATCATGCCGGAACGCACAAGATGGAGATCATTGCGCGAAGATTGGCTATACCATGTCACATAAAGTTATATGCATGTGATGTTTATCCCTTTATGTATCTTATTATGCTTAGATCGCGACGGTAGCATTATAAGATGATTCCTCACTTAAAGATCAAGATAAAAACTGTGTTCTCCCCAAGTATGCACCGTTAGAAAGTTCGCTTTCCAAGCATCACGTGATGATGGTGCTATAGACTCTCGCTCACATACAACGGGTGCACACGCTGAAATACTTGGGTCTAACTTGACGAGCCTAGCATGTATGAGACATGGCCTCGGAACACAAGAACCGAAAGGTTAAGCATGAGTCATATGAATGATATGATCGACACTTTGTTGTCCACCATTGAAACCACATCTCTTCGTGATGATCGGATTAGGTGTGGTGAATTTGGATCGTGTTCACTAAACAACTTGAGGGATGTTGAATTTAGTGGAGTTCATCTAGTAATTTGATTAAGTTGAACTATTTATCATGAACATAGTCTAAATTGTACTTGCAAATCTAGATCACATGGCCAAATCCAACTTCAACTTCAGCGTTTTCTGAGAAGGAAAAGCTTAGAAACAATGGGTCTAACTTCACCAATTGGTTCCGCAATCTAAGAATCATTCTCGGCGGACAAAGGACTATGTCCTTGTAAAGCGTTAGGTGACCCCTGCAATCGCTACTTACCGATGAGAAAGCTGTCTATCGATCGGCAAAGATGATTATGGTGTGATTAAGAGCACCATGTTGTTTGCTATGGAACCGAGCTTCAAAATCTTTTTGAAACCTATCCGGGCCCTTTGAGATTCTCGAGGCTGAAAACCATGTTTCAGACTCAAGCCCGCTCAGAGATATGAGATCTCTGAAGTTCTTTAGCGCAAGATGGAGGAAGGGAGTTCCGTTAGTGAGCACGCCATAAAGATGTCGGGCTACACTCAACGCTTTGAGAAACTGGAATGCACGATTCGGAGGAGCTCAAGATTGACAGGGTTCGCAATCACTCCCTCCAGGCTACAAAAGTTTTGTAGTGACTCATAATCAGATTGGTTCCATCGATACGATCACCGAGCTCTTCGCAAAGTGAAGGCTGCGAAGTGGACATCAAGAAGGATAATCACGTGTTGATGGTCAACAAGCAATCCTTTAAGAAAGGTAGGAGCAAAGAAGCCCTTCAAGAAGAGGCGTGAGCAATGCCCTTTTGAGAAGAAGCAGTCTGGTCCCAAGCGGACATCGAGTGCTTCTATTGCAAGGACAAGGTCCTTTGGGCAATTTAATCGTCCAGAAATACTTAGCGGAAAAGAAGGGTGGCACCATCAAAGGTATATTTGATATACATGTTATTGATGTTTTCCTTACTAGCCCTCGTTGTAGTGCACGTATTTGATACGGTTCGGTTGCTAATATTTGTAACTCAAAGCAGCTACGGAATAGATGGCGGCTACGAGGGATGAGGTGACGTCTTGGCGTTGTAGCGGATCAAGAGTTGATGTAATGGCCGTCGACGCTCTCCTTAGTTTTACCTTCGGGATTAGTTTTAAACCTTAATAAGTGTTATTATGTGCTGCGTTGAGCATGAACATTATTTCGGATCGTGTTTATTGCAAGACGGTTATTCATTTAAATCGGAGAATAATGGTTGTTCTATTTATATGAGTATCATCTTTTATGGTCATGCACCTCTTGTAAATGGTTTATTTCTTCTAAATCTCGAAAGGGATGAAACACACATCCATAACATTGAGGCTAAGAGATGCAAAGTAGATAGTGATAATACTACTTATTTGTGGTACTGTCGTCTAGGTCATATTGGTGTAAAGCGCATGAAGAAACTCCATTCGATGGACTTTTGGAGTCTCTTGATTTTGAATCATTTGACACATGCGAACCATGCCTCATGGGCAAGATGATCAAAACCCGTTCTCGGTATGATGGAGCGAGCAACGGACTTGTTGGAAATCATACATACCGATGTATGCGGACCGATGAGTGTTTGACGCGGTGGATATCGCTATTTTCTCACTTTTACCGATGACTTAAGTAGATATGGGTATATCTATTTAATGAAACATAAATCAAACATTTGAAAAGTTCAAGGAATTTCAGAATGAAGTGGAGAACCATCGTAACGAGCTTAAGTTTCTACGATCCGATCGTGGGCGAATATTTGAGTTATGATTTTCTCACGCATCTTAAAGCAAGTGGAATCGTTTCACAACTCACGCCACCGGAACACCACAGCGCAATGGTGTGTCGAGCACTGGAATCGAACCCTATTAGATATGGTCCGATCAATGATGTCTCTTCTTGATTTGCCGTTATCATTTTGGGGTTATGCATTAGAAACCGCTGCATTCACTTTAAATAGGGCTCCATCTAAATCTGTTGAGACGACACCGTATGAACGTGGTTTGGTGCTAAACCTAAGTTGTCGTTTCTTAAAGTTTGGGGATCTGGCTTCGTCAAGAAGTTGATGCCGGTCAAGCTCCAACCCAAAGCGGAGAAATGCGTCTTCATAGGATACCCTAAGGAAACTATTGGGTATACCTTCTATCACAGAACCGAAGGCAAAGTGTTTGTCGCAAAGAACGGTTCCTTTCTTGAGAAGGAGTTTCTCTCGAAAGAAGTGAGTGGGAGGAAAGTAGAGCTAGACGAGGTTATTGAACCTTCTCTTGAATTGGAGAGTAGCGCAGCACCTGAAATTGTTCCAGTGCCGCCTGCACCAACAATAGAGGAAGCTAATGACAAGGATCATGAAGCTTCGGACGATGCTGCTACTGAACGTCGCAGGTCGACAAGGTCGCGTGCCCCTCCTAAGTGGTACGGCAACCCTGTCTTGACTGTCTTGTTAGTAGAAGACAGTGAACCTACGAACTATGAGGAAGCGATGATGAGCGGACTCGAGAAATGGTGGAAGCCATGAAATACAATTGGGATCCATGGCGAAAACCAAGTATGGACTTTGGTGGACCCTCCTAGCGACGAAAGGCCGTTGAGTGCAAATGGATTTTCAAGAAGAAAGCGGACACGGATGGTAATGTTACCGTCTATAAAGCACGGCTTGTCGCAAAGGTTTCGACAAGTTCAAGGTGTTGACTACGATGAGACTTTCTCTCCGTAGCGATGTTTAAGTCCATTCGGATTTTATTAGCAATTGCTGCGTTTCATGATTATGAAATATGGCGGATGGATGTCAAGATGCGTTCCTCAATGGCAACATTGATGAAGAGTTGTATATGATGCAACCCGAAGGTTTTGTCGATCCTAAGGATCTTGATAAAGTATGCAAACTTCAGCGTTCCATTTATGGATCAAGCAAGCATCTCGGAGTTGGAACCTTCGTTTTGATCAAGTGATCAAGAGCTTTGGATTTGTTCCAAATTGCTCTGAAGCTTGCATCTACAAGAAAGTGAGTGGGAGCTCGGTGGCGTTTACGGTAATATATGTGGATGACATATTGATTATCGGAAATGACATCAACATGCTTAACGATGTGAAGAGTTATTTGAACAAGTGTTTTCAATGAAAGACCTAGGTGAAGCTGCTTATATATTGGGCATCAAAATCTATAGAGATAGACAAAGACGCATGATAGCTTTAAGCGAGTACATACCTAGACAAAGTTAAAAGGTTGAGAATGGATAAGGCAAAGAAAGGTTAGGTGCCTATGTTTTCGGGTAAGATATTGAGCAAGGCTCGGTGTCCATACTGGTAAATGATAGGGAAGCTATGAGCAAAGTGCCTTATGCCTCGGCCATAGGTTCCATCATGTATGCCATGCTGTGTACTAGACCGGATGTGTCCAATGCTCTTAGTTTGACGAGCAAATATCAAAGTGATCCAGGAGTGGAACACTGGACAGCCGTGAGAACATCCTAAAGTACCTGAATAGGACTAAAGAAATGTTCGTAGTCTATGGGGGTGATGAACAGCTTGTCGTAAAAGTTTACGTCGACGCTAGTTTTGACACCGACAAGGATGATTCCAAATCTCGATGGATACGTTTATATTTTGAATGGAGGAGATGTGAGCTGAGAAGCGCAAGCAAAGCGTGATCGGGATCTACAAGAGAAGCGGAATACATGCTGCAGAAGCGTCAAGTGAAGGAGTTTGGATCGAAACTTCATCATCGAAGCTTGGCGTGGTTCAAGTGCATTGGACCCTTGGAGATATTGTGACAACCGGCGCCATAGCACTCGCTAAGGAACCAAGATATCATCCAAAGACCAAGCATATCAACAAGTTTCATATAATCCGAGATTATATAGCAGATGGAGATCTGAAGATTAGCAAACATACACGGATCAGATGTCGCAGATCCATTGACTAAACCTCTTCCACGTGTAAACATGATCAACACCTCGATGCCATGGGTGTGAGATTGTTTCCAGATGTAAACTAGATTATTGACTCTAGTGCAAGTGGGAGACTGTTGGAATTATGCCCTAGAGGCAATAATAAAGATGTTATTATTATAATTCTTGTTCATGATAAAGTTTATATTCCATGCTAGAATTGTATTAGCGGAAACTTTAATACTTGTGTGGTTTGTGAACAACACCGTGTCCCTAGTACGCCTCTATGGACTAGCTCATTGATCAATGATGGTTAAGGTTTCCTAACCATAGACATGAGTTGTCAATTGATAATGAGATCATATCATTGGGAGAATGATATGGTGGATAGACCCAAACAAAGCGAGCAATTAGATCGTGTCATCGTGTTCGTCTTTGAAGCTTTTCCTATGTCAAATATTGTATTCCTTAGACCATGAGATAATGCAACTCCTGGTATCGGAAGAAAGCTTTGAGGTCATCAAACGTCATCCTATGAGAGGGTGATCATAAAGGTGTCTCTCGGTGATCGGAAAGTATCTGTTGGGTTGTATGTCGAGATGGAATTTGTCCCTCCCAAGTCGGAGAGATATACTTGCCGGGACCACTCGTGTCGATATCAACGCTTGCAAGCATGTGGTTAAGGAGTTAATCACAAAGTGATATCGGATTACGACAGTAAAGTACTTCTGTGAGCGAGATTGAACTAGGTATGACGGTACCAACGATGGAATCTCGGGCAAGTAAAATATCGCGAGACGAAGGAATATATATATGGGATTGATTGAATCCGGCATCGTGGTTCATCCGATATGATCATCGATGAATGTGTGGGAGTCAATATGGGTGCCTGCACCCGTTGATTATTGATAGAAGATCATGTCTCGATATTCTCGAACCAGAGGTCACACATAACGTGTCTCGACGCTAGGATAGATTGGATAATTGGTTTATGAATTTTGTTGAGTCTCGTATGGGATCCGGGATATCACGAAGTTAGGAATGGTCCGGAGAATAAGATTCATATAAGGCGGTGCAGTTTTGGAGTTGAATTGTTCGGTTAATCGGTATTGTACGGAAGCTTCTAGAACCTTCGGAAGGGACCAACGTGGTCCCACCTTCCGGGAGGGCATGGGCCTATGAGGGAGTGTCTTGGCGCATTGGGCCAGGGGCACAAGGCCCCATAGGGCCCAGCCGATCCTAGATAAGTTTAAACTCGTTTAAACTAGAGATAGGATTTCTAGATAAGGGAGTTTAAATCGTTTAAACTAGAGATAAGATTTCTAGATAAGGAGAGTTTAAATTGTTTAAACTAGAGATAGGCTTGGAGGGGCAAGGTCTGGCCCCCTCTATATATAGAGGTGGTGCGCCCCTCCCCCACACACACCTTCCTCCAAGCCCTAGCGCCTTGCTACCTTCCTCTCTCCTCCCATGTTTGTAGGCGGCCCTACATCAGAAATTCTCCACCATATACACCACGCCGTGTTGTAGATCCAATCTATCTCTCCACCATACTCGCTGGTCCGAGGAAGGAGGAGACGTCGAGTCTGCGTGTGCATCTCACGGAGGCACCGCCACTTGTGGTGCTAGATCGGATCGGATCACGAGGAGGAGAATGCGATTACATCACCCACGTTCCCGAGCGCTCCATTGTCGAATCTTCAAGGGTATGAAGATCTAATCCAATCTCTCTCGTTGATTGCATCTCCTAGATTAGATCTTGGCTTTCCCTCTGTTCGCATCCGTAGAAAATTTTGATTTACTATGCCGCGAAACCCTTCAATAAGTACTCTTTTTTCTCGTTCCCGTGATATGTGATCCCTTGTGAGCCAGTCACATGCTTGCAAGCTAATTGGATGACATTTCACCGAGAGGGCCCAGAGTATATCTATCCGTCATATGGATGGACAAATCCCACTCTTGATCCATGTGTCTCAACCAATACTTTCCGAACACTCAATGCCACCTTTATAGCCACCCAGTTATGGTGTGGTGTTTGATGTCATCAAAGCATCCTTCCGGTGAAGGTGATATGCATGATCTCATGGTCGAAGGAATTAGGTTACTATGTATCAGAAAGAATATAGCAATTGAACTATTAAAATGACTTGATCTTTATGCTACGCTTATCTATAGGAGCATGTCCACCATATCATTCTCCTAATGATATGATCTTGTTGTTAATAACATCTCAATGTTCATGATAGGGAAACCACAATCATTTATTAACCAACAAGCTAGTATAATAAAGAGGCTTTACTAGGGACTCTATTTAAGTTTAAAAATCACACAAGTATTAGTGTTTCCTTGTTAATACTATTATAGCATGAGTGTAAACATTTATCATAAACACAAAGATATAATAATAACTACATTTATTATTGCCTCTAGGGCATATCTTCAACATATGCTGCACGGGATTGTAAGCAATTTTGATAGCACTTTCATTGTCGCATAAAAGAGGCACTTTGTCACAATTGACACCATATTCCTTTAAAGTTTGCCTCATCCATAACAATTGATTACAAGCACTTGCAGCAGCAACATATTCAGCTTCGGCGGTTGAGAGTGAAATACAATTCTGTTTCTTTGATGACCAACACACTAGAGACCTGCCCAAGAATTGGCATGCACCAGAGGTTGATTTCCTATCATCTTTGTCACCAGCCCAATCTGAATCAGTGTAACCACATAGAGAGGAACTTGAACCCTTGGGATACAATAACCCAAAATTTGGGGAATGAACCAAATATCGGAAGATTCGCTTGACTGCCACTAAGTGGCTTTCTTTAGGAGCGGCTTGGTACCTTGCACACACTCCTACACTTAACACGATATGGGGCCTAGATGCGCAAAGGTAAAGGAGAGAGCCAATCATGGATCGATATACCTTTTAATCCACGTCTTTACCCTTGGGATTGAGCTCAAGATGACACTTTGTTTGCATTGGGGTAGCAACGCCATTGAGATCCGTCATCTTGAACCTTTTGAGCATGTCTTGGATGTACTTAGCTTGATTAATAAAGGTTCCCTCTCTAAGTTGTTTGATCTCAAATCCAAGAAAGAACCTGAGCTCACCCATCATGGACATCTCAAACCTTTCAGTCATAAGCTTCGAAAATTCATCGTTAAAAGCTTGGTTAGTAGAGCCAAAAATAAAGTCATCTACATAAAGTTGGCATACAAAAAGCTCCCCATTAACCTTTTTAGTAAAAAGAGTGGGATCGATTTGCCCAACTTCGAATCCACGGTCTAGCAAAAGCTCTTTAAGGTGCTCATGCCACGCACATGGGGCTTGTTTAAGGCCATAGAGCGCCTTATCGAGTTTGTAGACATGGTTCGGAAATTTGGGGTCCTCAAACCCCGGGGGCTGCTTGACGTATACTAACTCATGTAGAAGACCATTAAGGAAAGCGCTCTTAACATCCATTTGTTGTAATCTAAAATTATGATGGGCTGCATATGCAAGAAGGATACAGATGGACTCAAGGCGAGCCACAGGAGCGTAGGTCTCGCCAAAATCAATTCCTTCCACTTGAGAGAATCCTTGAGCCACGAGTCGTGCTTTATTCCTCACAACAATGCCATTTTCATCCTGTTTGTTCTTGAAGATCCACTTGGTGCCGATAACATTGCGGCAATCCTTTGGTTTTTCTACGAGCTTCCAAACTTTGTTGCGTTCAAAGTTATTTAATTCTTAATGCATTGCAACAACCCAATCGGGGTCTTCAAGAGCATCAAAAACCTTCTTCGGTTCAACCATGGAAATGTGAGCTTAATGATCACAGAAGCTAGCAAGTTCTCTTCTATTGGATACCCTTCGTCGTAGATCACCAACAACCTTGTCAAGAGTGTGACCTCTTAGTTCAAGGTTCCGATCAGCACGAGCCTTGCGACGAGCCTCAATGTCCTTATTGTTTCTAGGAGGAGTTGATACAATAGTTGTATCCTTGTCTTGATTACTGCCCTGCCCTTGACCTTGGTCTTCGTTAACGCCAGAAGATTGTTGCTGAACATTTTCTTCAGGCCCGGATAATCCGCCCCTTGGAGGGGCCGGACTATACGGCCTGGGAGGAGAAGTACCAGAACCATCTTCATGAGAATGCCTGACGGGAGTTGGAGACCAGGGCCGGATAATCCGCCCCTGGGGGCCGGAGAATCCGGCCTGGGAGCTTCAGAGTTGTTGACTTCTCCTTCGGATCCTCTGGAACGAGTTGGAGTGCCAGGGGCGGATTGTCCGCCCCTTGGAGGGGGCAGATAGTCTGGCCTGGGACTACCAACTTGTCCAGGGGACAGATGATCTTCAGCAGATTGTGGTGTTGGTGCAGGATTGTCTCCAACAGTAGGAGCTTGTTGATTTTGTGTAGATGAGGGCTCCACATGTGTGGAGCATTGTCCTTCCCGATCCGCCACAAGGGGTTCCTCAATGGGGCGGAAAAATTCCACGCCCATTCTTCTTATGGCATCTTGGGGTATTTCAACATCTGCATCACAAACATCAACTTGCCCTACAAAGGAGCCATTATTTTCATCGAACTCCACACTACAAGATTCTACAACAATCCCGGTGAGCTTGTTGTAGACTCTATAAGTGTGGGATTCGCACCGTAACCAACAAAAATACCTTCTAAAGCCTTGGATTCAAATTTTGACAAATGGACACCTTTAATAAGAAAGAAACACTTACACCAATACCTCAAGTATGAGATGTTGGGTTTGTTAGTAAGTATTCCATATGGGGTCTTGTCCAAGATCTTCAAGGTAGAGCCGGTTTGATGAGTGACAAGCGGATATGGCTTCACCAAAAATTATAAGGAGACTTGAATTCAGCTCCAGATCTTTCCATATCCATCAAAGTCCGGTTCTTCCTCTCGCTACACCATTTTGTTGAGGGGTATGCAATGGAATATTGGTGTCTAATCCTTCGCTAAGAAACTCGTTTAAAGTGTAGTTCTTGAATTCGAGCCGTTGTCACTTCTAATTGCCAAGATAGGAACATTGTGTTGACGTTGAACTTCATTGGCAAAGTCGATGATGCTTTGTTGAGTCTCACTTTTCAGCTTGAAGAAATATACCCATGTATATCTTGAGTAATCATCGACAATGACCAAGCAATATTTCTTCCCACCAAGACTTGCATGAGAAGGAGGACCAAATAAATCCACATGAAGTAATTCCAAGATTCTCTTTGATGACACAATAGTCTTCCTCTTGTGGGGAGAGTCATGCATTTTTCCTTCAACACAAGCCCTGCAAACACGATCTTTGGCAAAAGAGACATTGTATTTTAGTCCAAGGATGTGGCCACCCTTCTGGAGACTTTGCAAAGTTCTCATGTTGACATGGGATAAACGGCGATGCCATAGCCAGCCCACGCCCTTTCGAATAGACACATCGGACCAAGTGGTTTTCCACGAAGTCCACCACATACTGGTCATTTTCGACGTATCCAAAACGCGACCTTTAGAGACTTGCTCCACAAGAGTACCACCAAATCATCATCGATAAAAACAGCAAAACCCATCTTGCCAAGGGCAGACTGAGTAAAGAAGGTTGTAACCAAGGGTCTCAACAAGCATGACGCCCACGAGAGATATCGTGGGCAACCACAACCTTGACAAGACCCAATACCTGAGATTTTGACTTATCACCATAGGAGACTGTGATATTATCATGATTTGGACGCATCTCCGTGATGATCTCCTTGCTTCCGGTCATATGACTAGTGCAACCATTATCCAGCACCCATTTCGACCCACCGGAAGCATAGCCCTGCAAGAAAATTACTTCTTGGTTTTAGGTATCCATTTTTCAATGGGTCCTTTCATGTTAGTAACAAGGGTCTTTGGGACCCAAATAGACCAAGCAATATATTCATCAAAAGGACCAACATAATAAGCATAAACATCGCCATAGTCATCACAAAAGAGTTCATAATTCGGATTGTGAGACCCTACAAAACCAATATTATTAGTCTTGTCTTTTGTGACAATCTTCTCAGCAGTGCTTGTCTTTAATTGCACATTCTTGGTCTTGTTCTTCTTGGTTTTATTTTTATTGGACTTGGTGACATACCCAAGTCCCTCTTTACCATGATTTGACCTTTGCTTGCCAAGGACTTCATCAAGCACACCTTTGTCCTTTGTAGTGATGTCCTTGATCACTTCTTTTTCCACACTAGCATTTTTCTTGTTACTATATGTTGAGTTGGACGAGCTAGGAGTATCATATTTGTCCAATCGACTTTGAAGCTGATCATGTGACTCATTGAGAATAGAGAACTCGTTTTTCAACGCCTTGTGAGCATTGTCGAGTTTCTCCAATCCTGAGAGTCTATCATGAGCAGCCCCAAAGTCAATCCTTTCCTTCTTTAACTTCTTTGCTTTGGTGACAGCATTGTCACGTTCCTTAACAAGTTTAGTCACAATTTCTTCATGTGACTCTTCCATAGACTCGAGCCTCTCTTCAAGAGAGACCCGAGCTTCTTCTTCTTCTTCAAGAGCATTTTTTAGGGATGCAATTTCCATTGCATCCTCCCTTTCAATTCTGCCCTTTTCTTCGAGGAGTGCTTCGTTTTGAGCCAGCTGATCCATGAGAGCTTCAAAACGAACTTTGTGCTCACCTTGCAAGTTAGTGTAGAAATAATCCAAAGCAATAATCTCTTCTTTAACCTTAAGACTAGTAGAATCATCCATGTCTATCATAGTCTTGGGAAAAGAAGAGTTAGAAGAAGTTACCTCAGAGCTTCGTGACATGAGGCAAGTAGCATTCTTGTTGATGATGTTTTCGTTCGGAGAGTCGAAGAGAGATGTTGATGTAGATGTGGTGGCTATAGCAGCCACCTCTTGAGAGATATCGTCGTCCTCATCTTCACTCCCGGATGAATATTCTTCTTGAGCCACTATAACAATCTTTGGTTGCTTCTTGAAAGGAGAATTCTTCTTTACAAACTGTTTCTTACGTGGAGCTTTTGATTTGTCCTTGAAAATGATTCTTCCTCCATTATCCTCTCTACTTTGATATGGACACTCATTAAGTGCGGCGGTCACCACAATTAAAGCATGTTCTCAGCTTGGGACCATTTTATTTTCTTCCATAGGCTCCACTCTTGCGATCTAGTTCAGCTTTAGCCTTGGCTGGATCTTTCCAAAAGTTTCTTGCATAAAGAGCCAAGTATTGTCCGTGGATCCTTTTTATATCTTCGGGACAGTCCATACCTTCTACCGCATATTCATCATGATCAATCACACTAGTCTTCAAGGCCATGTTGACCCCCTTTTGCATCCCCATAGCTCGAGCACGAGCATCTTCGGCATTCTTGGCAGCCACTTTGAAGGCGGCCATTTCTTGCATTACCTCATTGGATGACATGAGGTGATAGTTATGCCTACCTTCGATACTTTTCAAATCTGTGGGCTCAACATGAGATGCACCGTGGTTTCTGAAGGTTGTGGCTATTGCCTTGACCCTCCTATACATGTCCTCGTGGTCTTCTCCATCCAGCATATAAAATCCTCCAGCTTCATGGCTCAAGGCATCATATCTATTCCTTCTCATACTTTCATTTCCGATGAAGAGCTCGGTGAGGGCATCCCAAGCTTCTTTAGTTGTGCAAAGATGCTGAATGTGTGGCATGTCTTTGTCACCCACACCAAGCTGTATCATGTGTAGAGCTGTAGCGTTGAGTTGGCTATCGACCACTTCTCTTCTTGTGAGATTTGTTGGGGTTTCCAACATGAAGACCATTTTTGATGATCTTCCACAACTCTATGGAGGAACTGCACACATGATATTTCATCAAAAATTGCCATTGAGAAAAAGTAGATGCTGAAAGTTTGGGTGGATCACCCCTATTATGTATATGTGGGTGAGGGATAGGCGGATCAGGGGAATACACATGAGAAACCTCATTGTATCCATCCTTACCACTATCCCTTTTCGAGGAGGAGCTCTTGCTAGTATCATCACCAACCACTTTGTTATCTTTGGAAACAGTTTTACCCTTTCCTTGGATTTGGAGTGGTATCCTCCGAGTTAGATGGAGGTGATGCCACGGATGTGGAGAGACGCATTATCAATTGACATCTCTTCCATCTTAGCCTCCATTGAACTCACCAAGGTTGTTTCCAACGCCTTGAGATCGCTCATGGTGACTACTGAGCATCACTCCCATCTACCTTGGAACCCATACTTCTTAGGCGGTTAATCCCGAAATAAGAGCCGAGGCTCGATACCAATTGAAATGGATCATATGGGCACCTAGAGGGGGTGAATAGGTGCTAACCAATTTTAATACTTTTTCAATTTTAGGCTTGACACAAAGTAAATTCTCTAGATATGCAACTACGAGAATTTCCCTATATGTAACCCTAACTACTAAGCACGTAAAAGAGGAGCGAGGAAACCGTAGTGGAGCACGTGGAGACACAGGGATTTGTTTTACCGCAGTTCCTTCCTTGTTAAGGGAAGTACATCTGCGTTGGAGGGGTGGGCGGTTCTAAGACCACCACGCCACAATAGGCCTCACCCTATTCTCCGATGGATCTCGCCACGAGAGGCCTGATCCACCTTCTCCACTATTGGATCCCTTCGAGGCGGGAACCGGTGCCTTTTACAACACTATCGGGGCACACACCCACAACCGAATTGGGGGCTCCCGAGATGACAACAAGCAGCCACAAGAACAAGGTTTATCAATATAAACAAAAACAAGGATATAGGTATTTGCAAGAAATACTAGATCGGGGGTTCTCCAAATGAATGGAGAGGAGATGAAGCGCTTGATTGCTGATGATGAAGATCGAGTTCTCCTCCTTCGATTCCCAAGGGATGGGGCCTTTGGGTGGATCTAGGTGGAGCTCTCTTGGATGAAGCTTTCAGATATGATCTAGTCTTTTTCGAGATGAATCAAGCGTTCTGGCAGGAGGGGGAAGGCTGGCTTAAATACCCCCTCCCTAGATCTGGCCGTTGCACAACTTTGGGGGCGGATTATCCGCCCCCCACTTGGGGCGGATAATCCGCCCCCTGGGAAAACTCCGCCCCAAGGGCGGATTCTCCGGGGGAAACTCCGCCCCCTCTCTAGGGCTTGCGCCTTGGTGAAGATCTTGGTGGGCGGATAATCCGCCCCGAGGGCGGATTATCCGCCAAGCCGAAAGTTCAAAAACGCCCCTCTGGGCTTGCGCCTTGATGAGTGGGGTGGATTATCCGCCCCCGAGGCGGATTATCCGGGCCGGAAAATCCGCCAAAAGTCCGCCTCGGGGCTTGCGCCAACTTGGGAAGAGGGAGGGGCGGATTATCCGCCCCCCAAAAACAGAATCCTTTCCCTTTTTCTCATAGGTGGCTGCAACACTTCAACACACATTAAATAATCCTTGATATTGTTATCTAACACACAAAACACTAGGGATTATAAAATGTTCTTTCAACAAGGTCTACGTCGGCGTCGACACTTCCTGCGTCTACCCGCATCGCGTCATCGAGGCGGGAGAACCTCCCCTCTGTGCTGCTAGCGGTCCGTGTGGAGTACGCCCCGCAGGAAGCGTCGAGGTGATGATGACGACCCCGACACCAGCAGCAGGAGCAGGCGCCGGACCAAGCAAGGACCCGGCGACAGGAGGGCATGTAGTCACGAAGCAGGCAGCTCCAAAACCTACCGAGGTAGATCCACCAGCAACCAGGGTGGCCGAGGTGCAGGATGTGACTCCAAAGGCAGCAAGGGTAAGATGGCCACCTCTAGAAAGACCAGAGAATATCCTTCAGGCAACTATAGATAATCTAACTACGCATGCAGCGCCAATACTTGACCCGGCAAACGCACAGGCAGAGTTAGAAGAAACTAGACAGAAAGTGCTAGTAGAGGCAAAAAAAGGTGTCGGCTTGAAGGGAATCCTTAAACAGGACCCTGCGAGAGTACGCTAGGGCAAACAAACTAGATGTGGCCCCTGACCGAGTATATGAGTTGAGATTAAGAGGAAAGAACCTCATGAATGATATCTACAAAGAGCACGAGGCTCGGCCGGATGATTCGCCGATCGGCTTGCCGAGGTATAGTACCCGATTAAAGAACCTCGTGGGCGCGAATGCCACAGCCCTGGAGTTGGAAGAGTTAAGCGGGGCAGCCCGGCAAAAACAATAAGAAAGAGTAAATGAGCTAGTACGCATTGTGAACCAGCGGAATGAGGAAATGCTTAGGCTGACCCGACGAAGCGGGAGCTTCTCGATGGTTCATTCGAGGAGACCCCGCACTATCTGCAGAAGCATCCTCACCCGAAAACAATGCGTGAAAAGACAGAGCAGTGACTTCTGGAAAAAGAAATAAGCAGATTGTCCCGTATGACCCGGCGGTGGCCGGGAAGGTCAATGAGAATAGAGGTAATATGAGCCGAGGTAACAGCGGTGACAGAAACCCCGGCCGTGCAAACAGAGAGCACGGAAACCCCGGAACGGGAAACCATGAGAATAACAACCCCGGGGAAGGGAGGAGGTACCCCCGCAGAAGCCCCAGCCGAGGTGTGAGCCTCGGGTAGATCGAGAAGCGAGACCAGCTCCGCAAAATCAGGCGAATGATAGATACAATGATGGATACTCAGACATGGATTATGCAGAGCAAGGTGGACAAAATCACTATGGAGTACAAGAGAGAGTTATCTATAGAAACTTGCCGTCGACTAACGCAAGATTGAAGCTAGACAGATTGTATCGGTCCGAGCTGTTGGAAGAACAGGGTCCACCTGGTCTGGCATGCTTTGGACCTCGGATCATGGGCGAACCACCCGTGCCGAACTTCCAGTTGGCAAGGGACACGAAAACGTACAATGGGAGTACGAAGCCACAAGATTGGTTAATTGACTATGCCACAGCAGTGAAAATAGCTGGCGGAAATTTATGATGGGCGGTAAGATACGTCCCACAGATGCTGGAAGGACCAGCCAGAGTATGGCTGAACAATTTACCAACGGGAAGTTTCAACTGTTGGTTAGATTTTGAAGAAATGTTTGTCAGTAATTTCACCAGTACTTATAAGAGGCCAAACAGGCCACAACAGCTCGCAATGTGCAAGCAGAAGCCCAATGAAACAGATCGAGAATTCTTGACTCGGTGGTGCAACCTCAAAAACTCATACGAAGGGGTCATAGAATCTCAAGCGATAGCCTGGTTTGCTCAGGGCTGCAGATATGCAAGCGTGTTGAAATGATACGGATGTCGCCTAGAGGGGGGGGGGGTGAATAGGCGATTAAAACTTTTCCTAGAGTGGCTCAACAAAGGCGGAATAAAACTAGTGTTTACTTTGTTAAGCACAACCTAGAACAACTAAGGTTCACCTATGCGCACCAACAACTTATGCTTAGCAATACAAGCAACAAAGTGATAGCAAGATATATATTACTTCAAGCACGGAGGCTATCACAATGTAAAGTGCATAAGTAAAGAGCTCGGGTATAGAGATAACCGAGGCACGCGGAGACACCGATATTTTACCGAGTTCCTCCCAACATGGAGTACGTCTCGTTTGGAGAGGGGGTGGTATCAAACCACCAACACCACAAAAGGCCTCCCTTATTCTCCGGTGAACCTCACCCCAATGGGATCGATCCACGCTTCCACTATCGGTGCACTTGTCGGTGACAACCGGAACCTCTCACAAGGTTGGGGCACAACTCCACAACTTAATTAGAGGCTCCCAACAAGTGCCACAAAAGGCCTCAACAAATGTCACCAAGGCCACAATGCCACAAAACCGTCTAGGGTTCCAAGAACCCAAGAGGGACAAGCTCGAATGAGCAATTCAAACCAAATCCTCCGAGGAGAACTCAAACCGATGCACCAAATGCAAATGGCAAGAACACCACAAAGATGTCCAAATCCCTCACTCTCAAGTTCCAACAAAGCTACTAAAGCTATTGGGGGAACAAGAGAGGAGGAATCAAAGAGAGACACAAAATCCCCCAAAATCTAGATCCCCAAAGATGCACTCACAAAGAGATGAATCGGTTAGGTCAAAACGTGGGGCTAAATCTCCTCTCTCTTCCACTCAAATATGGGCAAGAATCATCGAAGGGAAAAGATTAGGCAAGCTTCAAGGTCTAGAGCAAGTGTGACAAAGTTTAGCCTAATAGATAATAGAGGAGCTAATTAGACTGAAAACGGGCAAAGAGTATAAATAGGCCCAGAAAAACTAGCCGTTTGGGGCGTTTTTCTGTACCGCTCGCAACCGATGCAGAAGGGAAAGTCAAAGCAGCAGACAACTCACGGATCGAATCATGGCGAAGAAAAATCGGGCAGCGACAAGGCGAGGGGAACCTAGGCAGGTGCGGGCAAGCTCAGCGCAAGCAGCAAAGAAGCAGCAGCAGCGGCGAGCAAGCCAGCAAAGATCATGATCGGGCCCAAGGCAAGCAGCGGCGCGACGCACGTGCCCGCAAGAGAAGGCCGCGCAGGCAAGCAGCAGCTGAGCAGCGCAGCAAGGTAGCGCAAGCGGGGCGATCTCGGACAAGGTGCGGGCGGCGGCAACGCAGCCGCGAGCGTGGGGGCAATGGCGGCGCATCACGGGCCGCAGATCTGGAAGCATGCACGCGCGAGTGGGCTGGCCGATTTGGGCGAGATGTATTTGGTAGTACCGGCCCATCCGGACGGTACTATCGGGCTAGACCGGGGATGCGTGTACCGGGTCAGATAGAAAATGTGGTACTGGGCTGCGGTAGTACCGCTCGGTCCAGTTTTTTTTTTCATTTAAAACGGCAAATATTCAAACGATCATAACTTTTAAACGATAGCTTCGATTGACCTGATTCCAATTGCGTTGGATAGAGGACAACAAGGGCTTCCCAATAAAAAGTAGAAATATTGATTATCACCAAGTGAGAAAGTATCAAGTAGAATAATGTGATATACCTTACTTGGTGAGAAACCGAAAAGCCGCATAAATCAAAATCACAACAAGATATATATGGGAGATCCGATTTTGATGAACAAGAGCTTGTTATGGAGATTACCACAAGCTCTATATCCTCACATGGATAAGACCAAATAACAACCAAATACGATGATGCAAGTATGCAAAGGTTTGAGCTCTCTCCGAACGATGTGACCGAATTACTCATACGAGAGCCCCTCTTGATAGTACGGTTATCTATCCTAAACCCGGTCTCACACACAAAATGTGAGACCGGCAAAAGGGAAAACCTATCAAGATTATACCTTTTCCTTGAGCATTCCACTTGAGCTCAATGTAGACGATCTTGCCCTTCTCAAGACGGAACGTCTTTCTTAATTCCTCATCATCGACCTCGCATATTGAGCTTGCACACCATATCTTCTTTGCATTTCGTTGACCTTGAAGCCAACACATGCTCCAAGCGATGCCAATGGACAAATCCTACAAGTATAACTTAATACACACATTAGTCCATAAAGATTGTCATTAATTACCAAAACCACACATGGGGGCCCAACATGTTCTTTCACGTGTTATGGCAGAGGTTGCAGAGAGATATGCCAACCACATTGGCGGAAACCATCAGGATAGCAGATTCGTACGCCTTAGGGGATCCGACTCAACCAAGGTTAATGTCGGCAGAACATCGGGAGCAGTAGGATCATTATGCTAGAGATGGAGCCGGGTCATCACGGCGAATAATACCGAGGTAAGAAGGATGAGAGGTCGGACTATAGATATGCTTCCAATCGTGGCGGTTGTGCAGCAGATCACCAGTCATGGAAACAATCAGCGACAGAAGAATGGTCCTCACCAGTGGACACCGAGGAATGAAGGGAAGAGGCAGTGGACGCCAGAACATAAGAAGCAATGGCAGGAAAGGCCAAAGTACACATTTGAGTCCATGTTGGATCAACTGTGTAAGTTCCACACGCCTAACCCGGCCAAACCAGCCAACCACACTACTCGCTAGTGTGCTTGGATGGAAAATGCAATGGGAAGCCCGGCGGGCATACAAGCACCTCCTCATCAAGTACATCAACAGCAACAGCCACAGCTAACCGGGGCAAATGCGTAGCAGCTAATGTTACCGCGACCCCCTCCGAGGTACGATAACTCGGACCGGAGGGATATAGTACACTAAGTGGTAAATAAAAATAAAGACGGAAGAGGAAACCCCGGGAACAATGGACGTAATGATTACATGGAACATCACCAATCCTATTGTGTGTTCACAACAGAACAGCAAGATAGACAGAGCGTACAACGCCGACATATGGAAGTGAATGCAGTTATGCAGGCAGTACCAAGGTACGTGCCGTGGTCCGATCAAGAGATAACCTGGAACATAAAAGATCACCAGAAGATAATGTCGAACCCAGGATCATACGCATTGGTACTGGATCCAACGTTTGTCGGTCCTAACATCAATGTGAAGTTCTCAAAGGTACTCATTGATAATGGAAGTAGTATCAACATCATGTACAAGGATACAATGCATAAGCTCGGAATAACACAGAATATGCTGCAGCCCACAAGGACCACATTCCATGGGATAGTGTCGGGGCTCTCCTGCGAACCCATTGGGGAGGTTCAGGTAGATGTGTTATTCTGCACAAGAGAGAATTGCAGAGCTGAGAATCAGGAGTTTGAGGTGGTAGACCTAGAGAGTTGCTATCATGCTTTACTCGGATGGCCAGCTTTGGCTAAGTTTATGAGCAACTGCCACATTACCTACTTGAAAATGAAGATGCCAGGGCCTCAGGGGGTAATAACAGTGGCAGGGGATTATAGAAAATCTATGGAATGTGCTTCGGCCAGGTCAAACCTGGCCGAGTCATTCATAATTGCAAGAGAGAAAAGAAGGATTCATGAAGTGGCAGCTCTGGCTCAGTCGGCACAACTTAATATGCCGGCATTAGCCAATCCGCATGGGAGTGTATCTTTCCAGCTGACTAAGGAGACGAAGAAGATCCAGATTGATGATCAGTTCCTAGAGCGCACCATCACGATTGGTGCTGGCCTAGATGCCAAATAGGAAACGAGCTCACCAACTTCCTCCGTGAGAATCGAGATATCTTTGCATGGTCAATTGAGGACCTGCAAGGTGTTCCGATGGAGTTGGCTGAGCACTCTTTGCATGTAAGGCCAGGAGCAAGGCCGGTGAAGCAACCTCTCCGCCACTTCGCCGAAAACAGGAGAAAGATAATAGGGGATGAGATAGCTCGGCTCCTTGCAACCGGGTTTATCATGGAAGTGCTTCACCCGGATTGGCTATCAAATCCGGTGTTTGTAGAAAAGAAAAAGGATGACCCAAATGTAGCCGTCGTATGGCGAATGTGCATCGATTACACGAACCTCAATAAGGCGTGTCCCAAAGATCCTTTTACTTTACCTAGGATAGACCAAGTCATTGATTCAACCGCAGGCTGTGAGTTGTTATCATTTGTAGACGCGTATTCTGGTTTCCACTAGATACCGTTAAACCCGGCTGATCAAATAAAGACTGTGTTTATTACCCCGTACGAGGCTTATTGCTATCGCACCATGCCATTTGGCCTGCGTAATGCAGGAGCGACATACCAAAGATGCATGCAAAAGTGTCTACATGACCAGATAGGAAAAAATGTGCAAGTGTATGTAGACGATGTGGTTATAAAAACCAAAGATACCAAAACGCTCCTTAAAGATATTCGGCAGACATTCGCAAACCTGAGAAGGTTCTGAATGAAACTTAACCCGGAAAAATGTACCTTTGGTGTGCCGGCTGGAAAATTACTCGGTTTCCTCGTGTCCAGCCGAGGTATAGAGGCAAATCCAACTAATATTCGAGCAGTTGAAAGAATGGAACTGCCGAGGTGTCTGAATGATGTACAAAAATTTACAGGATGCCTGGCTTCTCTAAGTCGATTCGTATGTCAGCTAGGGGAAAAGCATTACCTCTATACCAACTGATAAAAAAATCCGACAAGTTCATCTGGACACCGCAAGCCGATAATGCATTTCATGAGTTAAAAAAGATGTTGGTCACAGCACCGATTTTGGCTTCTCCATTGTCAAAAGAGCCTATGCTACTCTATGTGGCAGCTACTAACAGAGTGGTAAGTGCGGTAGTTGTCGTGGAGCGGAACGAAGAGGATAAATCAGTACAAAGGCCGGTATATTACCTAAGTGAGGTATTATCAGCCTCAAAGCAGAACTACCCGCACTACCAGAAGATGGCTTATGGAGTATACATGTCGGCGAAAAAACTCAAACACTACTTTGAAGAACATCCGATAAAAGTGATTTGTGAAGCACCCATAGCCGAGATATTAAGAAACAAAGATGCAAGTGGCCGAATAGCAAAATGGGCAATTGGGTTATCACCTTATGCTCCGCAACTTGATAGGCGAGATGCAATTAAGTCTCAGGCAGTGGCCGACTTCTTTGTGGATTGGGCCGAGGTACAGTATGAGCCCCCATTGCCAGATCCGAACTATCGGACAATGCATTTTGACGGGTCCAAGCTAAGAAAATGGGCTAGGGGCGGGAATAGTATTGACCTCACCGAAAAAAGATCAGCTGAAATATGTGCTGCAGATACATTTCGCTGTATCAAATAATGTTGCCGAGTATGAAGCACTGGTTCATGGCCTGAAGATGGCAAAAGAGATTGGCATACGTCGGATTCTATGTTACGGGGATTCAGACCTCGTAGTACAACAAGTATCAGGAAATTGGGACGCACTAGATGCGAATATGGCCCTGTATAGGTTTCATGTGCAAAAGATCAGTGGTTATTTTGATGGGTGTGAGTTTCATCACATACCTCGGGCGGAAAATGACGCTGCGGATACACTATCAAAACTCGGATCGACTAGGAAGTCAATTCCCCCAGGAATAGCTCTGGAGCACCTGAGAAAACCATCGATTACACCTTCGCCATAATCCAAGTCAATTCGTATCTCGGCATAACAGATAGAAGGAAAAGCCCCAATGGAAATTGACAAAGAATATGACCCGAATTATTTAAGGGTTAATTCGACCGACCCACGGGTGAACAAGGAAAAGCCCAAAGATGTTATGTCGGCGAAAATTATGTAAATTGACAACATAGTTTTCCCGGAGAAAGTTACGCCGACATGGGCACAACCCATATTCTCATTCCTTCAAGAGGAAATCTTGCCGAGTGATGAGGTCCTGGCTAGACAAATAGTGAGAAGAGCAAAAGCCTACATGATCATAAAGAATGAGTTGTATAAGAGAAGTGTCACGAACGTACCGCAATGATGCGTTGACTCGGCAGAAGGGCAGGAAATACTTTTGGATATACATCAGGGAGAATGTGGGCATCACGCCTCGTCCAGAGCCCTAGTGGCCAAAGCATTTAGGCATGGATTTTATTGGCCAACTGCGCTGAAGGAAGCAAAAGAATTGGTAGAGAGGTGTAATGGTTGCCAGAGATACGCCAAAAAGATACATCTGCCTTCGTTCGAGTTAAAAACAATACCAATCACTTGGCCCTTTTCTGTATGGTGTTTGGATATGGTAGGTCCATTCAAGCTCCTGAGGCGGAATGACTCATATTCGTCATGGTGGACAAATTCACAAAGTGGATAGAAGTGAAACCGATAAGAAAATGTGACGGACCCACAACGGTGAAATTCCTCAAAGATATTATCTTGAGATATGGATACCCACACAGTATTATCACGGATAATGGCACAAACTTCGCTGAAGGAGCTTTTGCTAGATTCTGCCAAGAGAAACACATAAGACTAGATGTTGCCTCGATGGCTCATCCGGCATCGAATGGGCAAGTAGAAAGATCAAATGGACTGGTATTGTTAGGAATAAAACCTCGGCTAATCGAACCACTGCAAAGGTCGACAGAGTGCTGGATTGAGGAGCTTCCAACGGTACTGTGGAGCCTCAAGACCACCCCAAATAGATCGACGGGGTATACCACATTCTTTATAGTATACGGGGCAGAAGTTGTACTTCCAGCCGACATAATGCATGGCTCGCCAAGAGTGGCCCAGTACACAAGTGCCGACATAAACGAAATATCATGGCAAGACGATGTGGATTTGCTGGAGGAAGCAAGGGAATTGGCATTATCAAGATCAGCTATTTATCAGCAAGAGCTCAGACGATATCTTAGCAAAAAGGTCAATCCAAGAGTTTTTAAAGAAGGAGATTTAGTTCTTCGGCTAGTACAACGCACATCCGGCATGCACGAGCTCTCACCCCCATGGGAAGGACCATTTATCGTGAGTGAAGCATTGCACAATGATGCATACTACCTGATCGACGCTCAGCCACCAGAAAAGAACAAGGAAAATAAGGCCGGAGATGAATCAAAAAGACCATGGAACATAGCCTTACTTCGCCCGTTCTACACTTAGAAGCCCTATATTGCATATTGTGACGTGATGCACCAAATCAGAATATCAAGCATGTATCAAACCTCGGCACCCCGAGCAGTGACTCGGGGACTGCCCCATATTATTTCTCATTTTGAACTATGTATCAAACTTCGGCATCCCGAGCAGTGACTCGGGGACTGACCCATATTATTTCTCATTTTGAACTATGTATCAAACTTCGGCACCCCGAGCAGTGACTCGGGGACTGGCCCATGTTATTTCTTATTTTGAACTATGTATTAAACTTCTGCACCCCAAGCAGTGACTCGGGGACTGCCCCATGATGTTCTTTGTGTTGAATTATGTATTACATTTCGACAACCCGAGTAATAACTCGGGACTGCTTCATGTTGTTTGATATTTTTTGATCATGTGTGAAACTTCAGTAACCCGAGCAATAACTCAGGGACTGACTCATATTGCCCGCTGATTTTTGGCATACACATAAGAGTTCGGTAACTCAAGCAGAAACTCGGGGACTTCCTCGACTTATCAATCATAAATCGCAAGATGCGATATAAGCTTGCCTCGACCATCGGAGGAAACGACTAACGATTTCTAAAATCATAGTAACAAGAATGACAACGTCAGCAAGTCGAGGTATAATGAGGGAAGTACCCTATCTATATCATTTTACCAATGAATACCTCAGGGAGGGTGGTAAGCCAATCTATGGGCTTAAAACATAGTACTTCAAGGAGAAGTTGCGAAAACAACAACTCTACAACCAAGTTTACATAAGAAACACAAGATGGATGCCGAACGAAAATCAATCATATGAGAAAATATGATCCGGATCTACGAATTTAAAATTTGGCAAAGAAAAGATACGATTCACATAGACTCAATTAGATAGACTAACAACAATTACCATTACCAGTGCCTCAGAGGCCAAAGGCAAAAGGGTTCACATTATACCAAAAGGCGGATAATTGTTTCAAAGACAGCATACACCCGGCACACCGGGGACTTAAACGACTAAGAGTTTTTCAACCTAGACACCGACAGAGGCCGAATCACCCGTAGGAGGGGTAGTAGCAACATCAGGAGCGTTAGACGTGGGTGTCTCGGACGTAGGCGGAATGACCTTGGTCTCCTTCAGAGGGGTATCTTTAGGAACTGGGCGCTCCGAGGTTGTATGGGCCTCAGCAGAGGTTACCTCGGCATCGACGGAGGCCGTAGTAACCTCTGGGGCAAGCTCTAGCTACGGGGAGACGCCAACTTGGGCTCGAGAGGTTTCAGTTCCTTTGGAAGACGATCGCGCGTCATCATCCCCATCTGAGCTATCATTGGAATCATCGGCATTATCCGAACCATCCTCCAATTCATCTTGATCAGCCGAGTCATCACCCGATGCATCTTCAACTTCGACATCATCAGCCGGGTTGGGAAGAAAACTCGGCCCCTCGATCCAAAGATGCAAATAGGCATACTCTATAAGCTGGAAGGCACGGGCTTGATGGCGAGCAACGAACTCCGGATTATCAACCCAAGGAGAGACAGTGCGCAGATTCATCAGAAATATCGAGGGAGATATCCTCGTACCAAGACAAAACAGCTATAAGTGCCATATCAGCACCAGCCCTTCAGCAGATTCCCTCTAGAGGTTAAGTTGAGTTTGAGATGCCATTAGCCTCGCCAGAAGCACTTCAACTTCATCAATATCCGGTGAATTCGGCCAGAGAACATGGTAGGCTCGAATAGCTTCTTGCACCAGATCTCTTCCCATAATCTTCATTGGTTCAATAGCAGCGCCGACGGCAATCAGAAAATCTTCCATGGAATACTCTTGACTCAAAGCAACGGGAACACCTCGGCGCTCGCGAGGAGAAATCACAGCCTTGGAGCTCACAGGTTTAGCTTATGGAAAATGATCTGCACGAAAGAACATCATATGAGTTAAAATAAGAAAAGAGGAGGAATAACTCGACGGGAGACAGAAACTTATGATGAATGTAACTCAGCATTTTATGGAGATCCCGGGACCAGTCGGTCCTGCTCTTCTCAAAGCGAATGATTTCCTCGCTCATCGCCCGGTTCTTTAATTCAGCGGCATCAAGAAGTTCCTTGTCTTTCTGCAGTTGCAGACTTAGTCGGTTCTTTTCTTCAGAGAACTCTTGATAAACTTTTTCTAACTCAGACTTCTGGGAAAGCTTAAGAGATTCAACCTCGGCGCGCAACCGGGTTATCTTGTCATCTTTTTCCTTGATTTGCGTCGAATGAGCGACAGCTTGTTCTAAAAAATGCAACATCATATCAGGCATAGATATGCATTCTTGATGCGTCGCTGCAAGTGTTCGTAATTCGGCTATACCAAATCCGGAAGGTCGCAAGAAACCCAAGATTTACCTCGAACGAAAAGTCGACAAATTAAAAGGCAAAAGGAGTAACTAACCTTCAAGAACGCCAACTTTCTTGGTAAGGCGAGCATGCAGGTTGTTGATACCAGCTGCGCACCAGCAAAATACAAGTTAGCACAAAAAACTAAATCTCTTACAAAAGTAAGAGAAACTAAATGGACTAGATAGTTTACCAGTTTTCTTCACAACAGGGACAATTTGCTCATATTTATCTTGAAGTTCCTTATGCGCAAAGAGCAACCTTTGAAATTCGGCTGTCCGCCGATTATGGGAAACCTGAAAATGGCAACAAGTTACACAAAGTAAGACAGATCCGAATCAAGTAAAACTTGCCTCGGATCTAGATGGCTGGATATTCAAAAGTAAGACAAAGCCGAATCAAGTAAAACTTGACTCGGATCTAGATGGCTGGATATTCAAAAGTAAGACAGATCCGAATCAAGTAAAACTTGACTCGGATCTAGATGGCTGGATATTCAAACGTAAGACAGATCCAAATCAAGTAAAACTTGACTCGGATCTAGATGGCTGGATATTCAAAAGAAAGGCAGACCCAAATCAAGTAAAACTTGACTCGAAGCTGGATGGTTTGATATTCTAGAACACGGTTAATCTGAATCACGAAACAAATTGACTTATCATGTAACACATTTAAAACAGGATGAAGATTATCCGGTTGCAAGCTTCGGGGACTAGTGTATATATAGTATCATCTGAATAATAGACAAAGTATCAACGAAGGCGCTTACCTCGTTCATCTTATCACTTTCAAGAACAATCTTAGAATCCATATGCAAACGAATGCTGATGTCGGAAAGCTGAAATGGTTGGCTACTTGGATTGCCCTCAAGTTGATCGGCGGCATTCCAGTTGTTCGCATATTCCACCAATGAGCCGAGGCTATGCCCGCTCTCAGTACGGGTCAACACTTTACCTCGGGCCTGCTGAGTAACTGCAGCCGCCGCCGGACTCTTATGAAGAATAAATTGAGTGTCGGCGGCAAGGGCGACACCGGGTTTAGCGGTAGAAGCTCCTTTACGAAGTGCATCAGCAATGCTGGGCTGAGAAGAGCTTGTTGGCCCCTTCTTAGATGCAGAGGGTTTAGTAACAACAACCTTCTTGCTCTTAGTAGAGACTTCGGCAGGGGCAGCAACTTCAGCACCGGGGATCACGTCCTTGGCGGCAGGAGCAACTATAGTTTCCGAAGGGACCAAGGTAGTGGTATCCTCGGTAGGAATTGGAATAGGAACTAAAACTGCGATGATCAAAGGATCATTGGGCGAAACCTCTGGAGTCTTAAGAGGGACAACAGGCTCGCCAGTGATCCGCGAGGTTACGTCGGCAACAACGGTCGGAGCAATGGGATCATCTTGTTGAGGCGATACATTAGTCGGCGCAGGAGGAGAATCAACATGAGAGGGACTGGGAACCCGAGTATCCTCCGGAGGTGGGGGAGAAGATGGCCGAGTAGTATGGGTTGTCATACTCGGACCGCTTGGCTTTGCGGAAAGAGGAGCTCTGCAAGGGAGTAAAAGCTGAGTCAGAAACAGAAAGAGAGAAACAAGAAATACAAATAAAAATAAACTCACCCAGTAACCCCAGGCATGGTCTTACGCCTCGGGATATGCTGAGTAGATTTCTTGACTCGCTTCTTGGGGGCATCACCAGAAGGATCCGTCGAAGCGGTGCACTTCTTCAAAGCAATAGGAGCCTCAGAAGCAAGAGGTTCGGCGTCGTGCACCTGGCCAGCTTGGTTAGCTGGGAAAGGAGCCGGAAATGCGTAAGAGATAGGCACCGCGGCAACTACCTCAAGAATTTGGACGTTGTCCGAGTCACCTTCATCCACACGGGCCAAGGTATTGCTCCGGGGACGAACTGGAGAAGCATCTGACTAAGGGACAAACTCCTCCGGGTTAGGTTCTCCATTGTCCGGGGTATTGCGGTCAGCAGTCCAAGGAAGAGCCAAAACCGCGGCATCTTCTGTCTTCTGCTCCGTAAACCTCTGCGAGAGAAGTGAATAAGAGTTAGCAAAAGAACAATGGAAAAACAACTCGGAAGAAAACACCAGTGTTTAACTTACCTGAGGAGGAGGATTCCCGCGAGAAAATGGCCTCAGTCCCCATTTCCATTCCTCGGGCATCTCGGTCTTAAAAATAGCCCGGACACGTTTATAGATCTTATAATCATCAAGCTCAACCGTAGAAACTCGGTTGGGATCCAGAGGACCACTCATATAACAGAGCTGATGAGAGCGAAGCTGGAAGGGGCAGATTCGGCTGCTGACGAACGCAATCATCAAATCTTCACCTCAGAGCCTAGCACGAGTCAGTTCCTTAAGCCAGATCTCAAATGCCTCGGCAAGAGCATGGCTTTTCCTCAGATTGTAGATCCAGTTCTTCATTGAGGGAGGACCGATAGAGAAAGCAGGGAGCCGAATATTGTCTTCTTTCCCAGTATTCTTGACATAGAAAAATGATCTATGCCACTTCTTACAAGATTCGAGGCCGGCAACCCGGGGGAACACAGAGTTTTCGAGGTGTAATGGATGCAGCCCCGCATTGGGTGAGAGATTTTTCAGAAGGATGAAGAGATTTATCCGGCACTACGTTGGCTCGGGTCTGAAAGAATTTGGACCAAACGTCTACAGAAGGCCAGAGGACGAAATACCCTCCGAAGCCGAGATAAAGGCCGACACAGAGGCTACGGCGTTAGCCGGCAGGTGATGCGGCTGAAGGCCTAAGAAATATAGGAAGCTCCTACCGAATTCACTGAGAGGGAGGCCAAATCCACGAGCGAAGTGGGACATAAAAACTACGTACTCGCCCTCATTGAGTACAGGGGAGGATTCTTTGCCGGGTAAGCGACAACTTACCTCGGCAGGAATTCAGCGTGTTTTGATTAGCCATTCTATCTCCCAGCGAGTAACCGCGGAACCCTGCCAGGAACCACACTCTGGACTGGCCGTAAGGTCATCTTCCCCAACGAGAGCGCCACTAGCGGAGCTAGACATGGGCTCGTCGGAGGAATCAACCGAAGAAGAACTGGTGGCGGGAAGAGTCCTAGAGGTGCAGGGCCCCATCGCGACGGTGACAAACGCAGCGGAGGAGCAGAGAAAGCACCGCCGCGGGGAATCTTGGAATACTAGAAGAATACCAAATGATGGGACCTAGCGGCAGCGCTGTAAGAAAACTCACCGGCGAGAACGCCAAAGCGGAGGCGTTGCGGCGAGGTCGCGGGAGCCGGAAAACCGCAGCGTATCCGTCGAGGGGGAACGGCGGTGGCGCGGCCACTGGAACACAAACGGAGGCGGCGACGCGTGGAAGAAGACGAAGGGAATGGAAAGGGGGAAAGTGAATCATCCTACCCCTATCCCCTCTTTATAACCGCGTAGGGTAAACCGTAGTGGGATCGTGGTTGTGCCACGCTAACCGTGTAATCGCGTGTATCGCTTAACCGCTCGCAGGTAGTGGAGCCACAGTGAAGGCCTCATGGCGCAGGAGGGGATCGAGCCTCATCGCTGCGGCACTGAGGCGCCATCAAGCGACGGGCGCAGTAATCACTGTAGCGTGTCAGTGAACACTGTAGAAGAACAAAAAAAATAGAGAACAATGATGACTGGTACACATAGGACAAGGCTTACCCAGGAAGCCAAGCAAATACCTCGAACGAAAGGAGATAACTCGGAGTGTAGCCCACAACGGGAAAAGGATGAAATGAAGGAGAGGATAACAGAAAAAGAACGTCGGCTAAGAAATACCACGAAAATAAAATAAATGTCTAGAAACTGATGTGGCCCGGCCGAGGTTTCCAGCAGGACCGCACCAGCTTCGGGGAATAATGTTGGGGGGGTGACCCCGGATATGGTCAAGATAGGGGAAAGAAGAAAGGAGTCTCCCTTACCTTAAGCCGAATTACTGACTGTGTCGGCCGAATCATGCAAGATTCGGCCGAGATAAGTTGAGCCTTGGCAAATATAAGATGAGTAACGCCTTACTCAGCCGACGTATGAGCTATGTCGGCCGAATAAGGCTGATCGACTTGTATACAGGTGAAGGCCGAGCCGAGTTATGAGAGATGAGGTCGAGTAATGTGATACTTGCAGGAGAAGGAGGAGCCTATAGTCAAACCCTAGTCGCTGGCTAGGAGGAATCTAGACAGAGACAAGCGCTAAGGACAAAGAGCGGAGCTGCAGAGGGGTAGACAAGCGTCACGGAGGTGACAGTGAGGAAGCCCGAGGCGCACATGTGAGGGCCTCTAGAACCTTGCCATCTATAGAAGGGGGACATGGAAAGGAGCCCGCCGAGTTACCACTTTGGGACATATTCCGAGAATATGCTTGCCACGTCAGCCCTAGAATGAGTCAAGGAACCCCTTTATAAGGAGGGGTACGGGCTCTAGAGAGGGGGATCGATTCATTCTAGGACGAAGGGCCCGCGTAGTATTTCTCTTCTTCCCTTTGATACAGCTCAAGGAGCATTTATAGCCCCTTAGAGGAGGAATAAAAAGCTACTTGTTAGTCATTTGAGTGTAGAAATCACTACACCATCCCTCCCCGGATCCCTCTAGCATCCATTGGCCCCATACTTTAGCCTACCCATGGCATCTGTCGTGCCACCACCACGACAATTTGGCACTCCGTTATCAAAGGAGACACCAAATGAGCAACTATCGTTCTCACTCCATGAGTCTATTCAGCTCGTTCTTCACTTCTACTACTACGGACCAAAGGCTCACAATTTCGCCTTAAAGAAACATACAATTTCCATTATGTAAGAAAAATGGGGGATAGTCTAGTTTGGAAAAAAAGTACGCCCTCCACTATGGCATTTTTTACTAGAGTTAAATACACCACTAGTCCCAAAAGTTGTCCACTAGGTGCACTTTAATCCCAATTCTTGTAAAATGGTATAAAGTAGTCCCAAAAGTTGTAATTCGGGTGCACTAGTAGTCCGACTCGATCCAAATCGAAGATTGAGTTGCACTTGGTCAGCTCGGAGAAAATTTCATATAGGATCCTGTGTTTTCTGTGTCGCACAACAAAGCCCTTCCACAAATTTTGCCTTTGAATAAATGCCAGGAGCCCCCTGTTTTAATACGCACCCCTGTTTCTCGACGCCATGATTGGCGGAACGGTTCTCACCGTGATCCTCGACCGTGTCATCGATTTCGCCACGATGCCGCCGGAGCCACGTTACCGAGAGTGGCAGGACTAGCCGCCAGACTATGGTACGTCGTCAATTTCCTCCAAATCTCATCCAATTTGCTTGTCCGCATGAGTGGTGAAATCGCCAGGGTATAGGGTTCATAGGGCTTGAGATCGCCATGGATTAGTTTGTTTAAAATCGCTGAAACGGCAACGGACTAGGCTCACTGCAGTAGTATAAACATCCCCTGTCAGTGAATCGCTTAAAAGAGTGACGCATTTCGTGCACTGACCTGTTATTTTCTTCCCTGATGTTTTCAACGTCAACTGACCTGGAAGAAATCCAAGGCTGTTGTCGCTGTAGGTCTTAGGTATGCCAACAAAAACAGAAGGTACAGTGAAGCATATGGAGCCTTCCTAGATAGATTTTCCACTCTATTGGTGTCACTCACATGTACTGCACAACCTAATGATCATCTTCTACATGAGCATATATGCCATATACACGTGTTGCGTTGGTCGGATGAATGTGAACAGACCCCAAATGGCCTGTACAGCAGCATTGCATGTTTTTTTTTTCATATTATGCACTACAGCCTATGTCCAAATACGACCGGGTTAGTGGTTCATCAGGAGTTCAGGACTGCTACCATCTCAATCCAAAATTTACTAGCGGAAGGAGTTCAGGAAGCCTTGTTAAGTTCTTAGGAAATAGACAGTTACCACCATACACTAGTAGTCCCAATTCAGCCTAAATATGTATATTTAGCACTTGCCTTGTTTCTATGAAAATCTTGGGACTAAATATGTACAGTTAGCAGTTGCCCTGTTTCTCTAAAAATCTCTGGACTAAATATATACAATTAGCACTTGCCATGTTTCATATTGCAGGAAATGATCCAGATTTATTCACTATTGAATTAGATCACAATGGCCTTTTCTGTGGTCTTAAGGACAACCTTACTTACATCAGTAGCAGTACTGAATATTTTGACTATTGTTACTCTAGCATTCTTTCAATGGATTGGCTGGAAGAGTTCCTGAATGTTTTGGATTATAAGTTTGATGGAAGGTTACACTTGTACTGGTTGAAGCCAGATGAGGATGTCAGAGATGGCCTGCACTGTTTGAGCAATAAGGAAGATATAGTAGAAATGATCGGTGATGCAAGAGAGGAGAGATTAGTCTATGTTCTAGTTGATCATACCAATTTTTTGAGGAATTTGAGGCCTGATATGATCAGTACATCTGATCTTGAAATTACTAGAGAAGATGCAGGTCAAGGAACCAGTGAAGATGCAGGTCAAGGAACCAATGAAGTTGCACGACAAGGACCAATATTTCTAGAGGATGACAGTACCAGGTCTGATATTTCAGGAACCTTTGAGGATGTGGTGAAGGAGAAAGTAGTTGAAGATGATGACGGTGCCAGTGATTCTGATTTTTTGGACAGTGACAATGAAGTTGAAGATGGTGATGATGATTTATTTGTGGATAATGTGGACAGAGAAGTGGAGGATAACAATGATGTGCAAGAAAATGTGGAATTGGAAAATGATGAAGCTTTAGATGTAACTGATCTGAAGATTGAGAGAAGAAGATCATCAAAAGTTGCTGTCCAATTTCAAGTTTTTCAATCCAACAGTTGATATGGGAAATCCGGTGTTCAAAGCAGGCATGGTATTTTCTAGTGTCAACCAGCTGAGGGATGCACTATCAGCATATAGTGTTAGGAATAGAGTCAAGGTGGTGAAGATGAAGAATGATAAGAGAAGGATAGATGCAGTTTGCCAACCTGGATGTCCTTGGTTTCTAAAAGCTACTGTTGATAGCAGGACAAATGGGGCTTTCACAGTGAGAAAGTATTCAGGGAAGCACACCTGCAAGGGGCAATGGGAAATCCAGGCACTAACTTCTCCTTTCCTTGCCAAGAAATTCATTGATGAAGTAAGAGACAATCAAAAGATTGATTTAGCAACATTTGCAGCTAAAGTTAAGAGGGAGTACAATTTGTGCTCAAATAGGTGGAAGTTGAGCAGGGCAAGAAAACTAGCTCTTAATATTATCCATGGAGATGAGGACGGGCAGTTTACTTAGGTATGGGACTATGGACAAGAACTAAGAAGAAGCAATCCAGGTTCTACCTTTTTCTTGTCCACAAACAGAGTGCCGGGGATTGGGAATGAGCCACCAAAAGAACACCTGTCCACACTATATTGGTCCTATGGTCCAATCAAAAGGGGATTTATAAGAGGATGTAGGCCATTTATTTGTGTGGATGGCTGCTGCGGTGACCCAGCATACCACTACATGATGTAGTACACTATAGTCATTGACATAACACCAATGGAACACCGTTCCATCCGCATTATATCCCTCAGAGTGGTACAACAGAAACATCGCGGTTCCAAGACAACACTTTAGATTACATATAACATATTACAAAAGATCCAGAGAACTTCCTCGAACAGTGAGGAATATTATACAGAAAGAACCAGAAAGATCCACTCGGAGTTACTTTAGAAGTACTACTATTAAGATATGTATAAGGCTTGAAAGTACTACTATAATATTGTTCTACAGAAGTAGGTTCTAGATTCTAGGAGTTTTATTTATATTCTACGCTTCAGCTTGTCTTCGATAGATTCCGGTAAGGTCTTCGACTCCGTTGATCTCTCTATAGATAAATTCAACTCTTCAAGTAACTTATTTCCTAGGAACGCCATTGGTTTCTCCGAGATCTAGCAAGGGTTAAGAAGATATGTTGAGTACGAGCGTACTCAGCAAATTCACTAAAGAGGAGTGTTTGATGCACTATCTACAGCCACATACCATAGGTCGTAGGCAATGCAAGTTTTCATAAACATTTCTTCAAAGGATGCTTTTATTCTGAAAAGCTATGTCCATCAGCCTTCACGGGGTTACCAAAACTTTCATGGAGTTCCTTTCCCGCAGCGTTCGCAGCTCCTTCCCGGAATAGGGAGTAACAAGTTACAGTTCTTACACTCTGCAGAGGTGCGTTACTTTATCCATGAGAGATCTTAGCTTTGTTGCACATCCGAGTTATAGGCTCGTTCACACTTTCTTGGTGTGAGGCCCAGAGTAAGATCCAAGCCAATCACTGTCCTTCTCCACGACCCCGCATACACCAAAATTGTTGGATGTCCAAACTCAAGGTAGACTTTTCCCCGTATAAAACGGCTATACCTTAGTTGGATACACACAAAAAACATTAACACTAGAAATCTGTCTTTTGCAGGCCCAGATCCACGGTAGACCCCCGTATAAAATGGCTATACCCACGATCTGCAACTTACAAATGCCTAGAACAGTGTCCAATGCATGCGAAAGGGAGCCGATCCAGCTGACTTATCCGTCCCATTCCAAATATCATGGTTAACGCGTAATATACAACTCAAGAATCAATGACGACATTGGTTATTAAGTCCTAGATAATATGTTCATTTACCACCGGAACTTCCATAGATGGTTATTACCTCATGGTAATTAACCTATAATCATATTATTATGAAAATAGTGTTTTCTGACCTTTTTGAAATGCAGGTGATGACAACACTGGATTTGCAAAATACTTTACAGAAAATAATCAAAGGACATGAGCAAGTGTGAACTTGCCTTTTGTGATTGCAAGATTATGCACTCACGGTCTTCGAGATAATAGAAGATCCAATATCTGAAATCATCTAGTTTTAGGGTTTTGGCAAATATGATTAAGGACGATCCTTTTTAATGTAAGTGAAAGATGAATTGACAACATGCATCTTATTCATGGGAGCATAATTAGATGATCTCATAAATTTATTAGAGTTTAGAATCATTTTAAGTGTCATTAAGAGATGGAGATTATTCACCATCTTATACATGAGTGATATATAATATTTATTTAAAAGGAGTTTTATTTGAATTTAAGATTTAATAAGAGTATTTAAAAGTTTAATAGTTATACTTAAGTTTTATTTTGATTATGGATTTAGACTTAATAATTAAACTTTAAAGGTTTTAGTGTCTTATAAGAAAATGTGATTATTTCTTACTTAAGAAATAATTTTAAGAATTAACAAAGTGGTTATTTTATTTGAGTAAAATAAGTAATGAATTTTATTTATCTTAAAATGTTTTTGAATAATATACATAGTATTTTTCTGGTGAAATATACTTATTAAAGATCTTTAAAATGAATTTTATTTATTTATAAGTATTACCTTTATTTTTATAAAATTCTTTAAAAATTAAGTGTATTTAAATATTTGATTTATATTTTATTTGTAAACTCTAAGTTAGTATTTTTTATAAAATAGTAGAGTTATTTTAGTACACAAAAATGGTTTTTATTTATTTTTAGAAGTTCTTATTATTTTATGACATTTTACTTAGGATTTAATGATATTAATATTTATGTGCTATATATTTATTCTAAATAAGTAAAGTTATATTTTTATTAGGCAGGTATTATTTTCGTGAACATTTTGATATATTATATGTATTTTTAGAATTTTTATTTATTTTTCTACAATTAATATTATATTGAGGCTATTTTGGTAATTATTATTTTTATTCTATTTTAAGGTGGGCCTGGCATTTCAGCAAATGGGCTGAGTTAGACCAGCTGGGGTACTGGATCGGTCAAACCGACACATCCCATAGCTCGCCCCATCTCCCCGACGTTCCTTCTCTCCTTTGCTCCTCTCGTTCTCACGCTGGCGACCGATGTTGCGCCGCCAGATTTCGGCGAGCTTGGCCACCCCGGCCGATGCCGATGGCCCTGCTCGACGCGCCTGTTAAAGCCTCACCATCCTACCCAATTTGATTCGGGTCTTATGCTCCTACGTGCCCACCACCAGCCCCAAACCCTAATTCCCCTTTTTGCCATTACTCCGGCGGGACGGCGAGGTTCTCGGCAACCCCGGTGATATGGCGAGGGCGTTTGGATGCTCGGCCTTGCTGGTGGTATGGGCTGAGGCAGTTCAGCGCCATGACTCTCCTCATGTGGCTGTGCCGCCGTGCCGAGCTTCGTCTCTCTTCTGTCGCCACAACTGCTACTTCATCAGCGAGCTTACACTCGTCCCAGGTAGGCACTCCTTCCCTCTCGCTACATCTTTTACTCTACCCTCTTCTAGTGAAAATCCTGGAACCCTAGTAATATCTTCTATAGCTTTATGTGGTTGACATGCCCCTTCTTATTTGATATATAAGATCCTTTAAAGGGGTCAGTAATGATTCCCGAATGTCCAATGATTGTGGGTAGAACTGGTTTGCTGTGGTAAGGATTAATGTCTATGTGTTGTGATGATTTTTAGTTAGAGAAATGTTTCCTCTGACTGATTAGGATTCAGTAAACAATCCTCTACTCTCAATACTAAACCTGTTGGTATAGTAAGTGATGGTTTTGTTTGGGATTATTCATCCCAAATATTTCTTTTGAACACATTTGCTCAAATGGCTAATTTACCTAGATTTATTTTGATGGCTGTTGATGCATCTCTCATTAGAGTTATGGAATCAATCTGTTAATAGAATATTCCTATAAGATATTGGCTACTATGGAATAAACTTAGTTTACTAAATTCTGTAATTGTCTATTTGGACAGTTCACAACTTTTTTGATTCAAAAGAACTGTCCTAGTGCTCAGCTACAATGTTAACTTAATGGCTTGAATAGATGTAACATTCTTATGCATATGGACACTGAATCTAATTTATGATTTTGATTCCTGGGTTTCTACTAGGAAAATGATATGAACCTATATACTGCTTACTAGCAGATGATCAGGAAAACTGTAGAAACTGTTTCTTGTTGAGGTGGATCTAGATAGATCAATAATGGTTGTGGTTGTTTATGTGTGGCTTGGGAGTTCTAGTGATAAGAAATGAGCTGGGGTGTAAGGAGTAGCTAGCAGCAGTGACTGCCACGGCTGGTTCCTTCTTATACTCCCCTGGTGTGCTCCGGTGTTGACAGCAGCTACTTGCATGTTGTTGTGCAAGCTTCTTGCAAGTGGGACCTGCTGGTGTGGATGAGATCAAGTGAAAACTTGATATTTGTGGAATCTATATCTGATTACTTTAACTGTCATGGTGAAACTTGCCCCTTTCCAAGCCTATGATGTTGTACTGAGGCCCTCACTAGATAAGGACAGATGCTCAATTTGGTGAAACTTGCCCCTTACAGATTAGCTCAGTCATGAATTGAACATAGCATTTCTATGTCAAACCTAAGAGAAAAACACTAACCCATTAATCATTCTTTTATTTTATTTTATTTTTGTTTTGTTTTCTTTTTCTTTTTGTTGTGTTTACAGGAAATGAAGATCAAGAAGAAGAAAAGAAGCTTAGTTAGGTTTTATTTTTAATCTTGTTGTAATTGCCTTTTTATTAACATGTGTAAAGATTTTGTATTATTATTGTGTTTGTAAATAATAAACTATTTATTTATTAATTCTTCTTTTGTAAATCCTAATTGTAAAGACAATGTCATATATAAAGAATTCTTTTATTTATCTATTGTAAAATAATACTATATGCATATATATTTATATTAATAAAGAATCCTTGTTATATTATTTATGTAATCATTTTATTTCAAGTTATGAAATATTTCCAATTCCTATTTGTGAATTTAATAAATTCATTTGAATTTCATATTTGAAATTTAAATACATGTTTGAATAAATTTTCCCCGAATCAAAGAATTCTACAAAGGTCATGTCGAAATCTATCGCACTTGCTCCGAAGTTTCCTTCAGCGCAAGAGAGATCCCGATCCCTCTATAGCTCTTTTAGTTTTGCACGAAAATTCCCAGGATTTTCTTATGCATTAATGCAATGCACAAAACTGTGTCCTCTCTATTTCTAGGTGCTAATCCTGGGATGTTACAGCTGCCACATCAATACCAAGTACAAAGGGATATTGCTTACAGCTGTTGGTGTAGACCCAAATAATTGTATCTATCCATTAGCAATGGGATTAGTGGAAGTTGAGTGCACTAGTGCATGGGAATGGTTTCTTACAACACTTAAAGAAGATCTTAATGTCACAAACACATCTCCATTCACAATAATGAGTGATAAACAAAAGGTATGTTTATTTCTTGTATTTCCATCCATTATATTGTACATTATGTTGTCTCGTAAATTACAGGGACTAGCATCAATATATTTATTGTATATTTCCAGGGATTGATCAATGTGGTTGAGAAAATTTGGCCAGATGCAGAGCATAGATTTTGTGTTAGACATATGTATCAAAAATTCCATAAGGTAGGGCACAAAGGTGAGGTGTTGAAAAACAATCTTTGAACTATTGCAAGGTCAACAAATGCAGCAAAGTGGCAGCAAAATCTAGATAAAATGGTCGTTGACAGTTCCTTGGCATATGACTGGGTTCAGAATCTTGTGCCTAATACATGGATAAAGGCATTTTTTAGTGAATTTCCAAAATGTGATCTGTTGCTGAACAATCACTGTGAAGTATGTAATAGGTACATACTTTCCAAGTTTTTCTTTCACCACATTCTAGTACTAAAAATCAATGAAGTAGTACTGATATTTTTTTATGCATTTTCCTACCATCTATATTTTGGAGGCTAGGAGATGCCAATTCTATCCATGCTAGATACCATTTTCTACAAGACAATGCAGAGAGTTGACACAAAGCAAAAAGAAGCTGAGAAAATGCAAGGAACAATATGTCCTAAAATCAAGAAGGTAATTGATAAATATACTGAGTGGAGTCTAGGAGCAATTGTCAAGCCATCTGGAGGTGGTATTTATCATGCCAGGACATTGGAATTTGAGAGGCATTACACAGTTGATATCCCTGCCATATCATGTGACTGCAGAAGATGGCAACTAAGTGGTATTCCATGCCACCATGCTATTGCATGTTGTATAACTGACAGACTTGATGTTGAAGAACTAATGCACGGCTGCTACAACATCAACACCTACAAGGAAGCATATGCATATAATTTAATTCCATTAAGGGGTAGACTTATGTGGGAGAAGATGAATGGTGTCCAAGTATTGCCTCCATTGTACACAAAAGTTATGGGAAGACCAAAGAAAAACAGGAAGAAAGCACCAGAGGATAAAGAGAGTAAATTTGGGGCCAAATATATTACAAGAGGAGGCCTAACAATGCATCGTTCTATTTGTGGAAAAGCAGAACACAATAAGAGAGGCCACTACAAGCATGTACAAGCAGAGCAAATGGAAGAAGAAGAAGCATCGGTGCAACAGAAACAAGTGGGTGTAGAGTATCATGATACATCAATTCTGCAGAATATTATCCATCAGAGAATTGACCTAAGAAGGGACCCAACTCATGTAGTGGAAACCATGGTCTACAAGATGGGTCAAGAGGTAACTTTATTCATGCTTTCTATTGATGTTTATATAATTATTTTTCCTTTAGCCAGAATAATTATTCATGAATTTTGTTCATTTGTCTTAGGAGAATGCTCATATGTCTACTAATAAATCACATGGACCAACGCCAGAAGAAAGCTCTTTTGTAGCTGCAACTAGAGATTCAATTCCAGGTGCTAAGATTAGAGTGACAACTGCTACTAGGGGTAGAGCATCATCTGCAAGGGGAAGAGCTGCAGGTGCTACCAGAGGAAGAGCAAGATCTGCAACTATTGGGCAAGGCAGAGGAAGAGGAAGTTCTGCAAGTGCAGGCCAAGGTAAAGGAAGAGGCAGAGGTACTAAAAGAAGCAGAGCAACAAATAAAACTTCAAATTTAGATACAGATGCTGGTGCTGAATCAAGTAGAAATAAAAATGACAAGTCCAGATCAAGGAAGAGAGAATATAATTCGGGACCTGGATCAGCTCACTACCTCTTGTTTGGTGATGATGAGCAAAGACAGAGGCAGTCAATACCAGATCTGAATGTAATTGTGGAGGCTGAGGAAGTTGCTCTTACCCAAAATGCACCTACAGATGCTAACAAAGATAGATACAATCCTTGTTGTGACTTTGAGTGCACAAGTTATAATGCTACATGCATGTTCCAGGATAGTTAGGTCTATGTGAAAGATTTTTTATTAGTTTCTCATTTTCATTCAAACGTTTTGGTTCTATCTCGTTGATGTACTGAATGTGCACACATATATTCAAAGTATTTTGTTCTATCTTATTGATGTACTGATGTGCACACATATATTCAGAGTTTTTGGTTCTATCTCATTGATATACTGAATGTGCACACATATATCCTCTAAATCGTCAAATTAACGAACCGATAGTTTAATTAATGAACTACAAAAGTAAGCTATGACTAGTGATAAACTATAGGCAGATTAATTAACAAACTACAGATTTTGCAAATGTTGCACCTACAAGCTCATCATTCTATAATGCTGATGCAAGTGTCTGAAAGACTTTACAATGATGGAGTTCTTCAGTTTTATATTTAACAGGACAACGTGAACCTGAGGTTGCTTTTCCAGGTCAACTTCAACCAACTCCATTCAAATATGTGCGTATGTGATGGCAGGCTAGACTGAAGCTGAACAAGATGCTTGCCTTTTTGGGTAAATTTGGTACTTCAACCTAGTAGGAAAGAGGTACAGGAACTACAACTTCTATTTTAAAAGGGTATATATGGCTCTGAAGATTGTTCTATGTGTGGTCGAAATTGTATCTGAGTCTGGTTTTTTGTTCATAAAGATGTATGCGTTCTTTTTCCTTCAGACATGGGTTTGAAAATGGAGCGATAATCCTTCATACCTACACCACCAGTCCTACAGGCAAATTAATTAACAAACTACAGAAAAATCTTGAGTTTGGAATGGAGAATTCCACGGCCCTACAGACCTACACCACCAGTCCACCACACACTGAAACTGAAGTACTACAGACAACCAATCGAAACATAATTTCATTAAGGCACAACATAATTGTTGGCCACCAATCGACGGGTAGAAGACCCAGGCGCAGCTCCTGTTCTCACCTGTTTGAGCGAGGACGGAAAGGTGATCCTACCGGACACAACGGGCGGCCCCACGACGGAGACGGCAGCTTCCCTCCACCGACGGCAGACGCAGGCGCAGGCGACGACGTCCTTGCGGGCCAGGCAGCTCTCGCCGCCGGACGCCCCGACGCGCCGCACCACCTCCGCGAGAAGCTCCGGTAGCAGCCGCGCCCAGTTCTCCTCCTGATCCACCACGAACCTGATCTCCACCGCGAGCAGGTGCCCTCCACCACGAACCTCACCTTGTAGTGCTCTGCTCCGCCTATCGTCGACGCGCTTCTCAGTACTACCGCGCTATCGATTTGGGACAGAAGCTCGAGATGAAAGCTTTTGATTTGGGACAAAGACGGAAAAGGATAGGGCCACTAGACAGGTGGTCAAAAAAAAAATTAAAATAGCATACATAGAGGGGCTTCTCAACAAAATTACCAGCTATGATTTTCGCCACGTGTCACGAGCTAAGCCTATAGGACTACCTATCAATCCAAATTATAACTTTTGGGACTACTTCATCCCATTTTAGAGCAAGTAAAATAATTCCTAGTCAGCTATAAGCTATTTCACATCAGCAAAATTCTAGGTGGATGAGAGAGAAATGAGGAAAGAGAAGAAAGCGGGCTCTTCGCCTATAGCCGGCTGCAGCACGAGAAACAAAAAGCTATAGTCAGCATGTAGCCTACATCAAGTAATATAGCTGGGCTATTAGCATGAAATGAGTCTTGCATGTCATGCGAGCATTAAATGCTACATATTTTATATAGACAATACTATAGCCAACTTATTATAATAATACATGTTTATGATGATATATGTGACATGACACAAGTATATAGCCAGCTGCCGGCTATATTATTGTCCTTGCTCTTACAAGAATTGAGACCAAAGTGCATCTAATGGACAACTTTTAGGACTAGTGGTATATTTAACTCTTTTTACTACTCCATAGGCAATCAAAAAAGCACTTCCATACATCTCTCAAAGAAAAAGAACGAGAAGCACAAAAAACAGTTTTTATCTTTACCAAAACTTTTGGGGTGCATGGGCGAACAATCTTGGTGGAATGAATAACTTTTGGGTATCTTGGTGGAATGAATAACTTTTGGGGTGCATGGGCCTCTTGGTGGAATGAATCAGCGTCTGTGTATCGACTTGGCGTCAACAATAGGCAATGCGTCAACGCAGTTTTATTCACCACCGGTGCAATAAAATGGGGTGACATGGCTGCACGAGAAGCTAGAAGATTCAAGAGCCCCGCTACAAAAGTAACAGGAGTACTGTAATTCATAATCATGACCACGGCTGCATTAATCATCATGAAACCAAAGCTGTTCACAGCAGTTCTAAGCTACTTCTGTTACTGATGGTAAAACGCTGTTCCAAAATGATGGTCAGCGAAACAAAAAGCTGTTCCAAAAGATAACAGAGAGCTATCCTATTACAATCCCAAAGTTTTCCATCCAAAACATTAGCGCCAGTTCTTGCCCTTGGACCTAACGCTGGCAGAGGGGGCACCCGTCCACGACCATAAAACCTACGATCCAAACCTGAATTTTAGCACTATTCCTAGGACTTGACAAAGTATGTCATACAGTAACCAACAGGAGCATCGAACAACTTATGTACACTGGCTGTTCTGTACTCACAAGTTCTTCCGTGATCTTGGGACATCAACACTCCAGGACAGTCAATTCAACCATACAGCTTTGAATCTGACACTCAATCATCGGCCTCTGAGACTGGCCAAGGCAACCCTGCCTTCATCCTAGCCAAGTGTATTTCCTGGACATACAACTTATCATATTTTATCAAGTGCAACAGCTGACCAACATCAGAACCCAGAAAATTCTGCATTGAGAGTGTGTAGTTGGGGACTCTCTTATCATTAACCATCTCATACACAATAAACCTCTTGATGCCATTGTACCCCAAATCTGTGAATCCCTTGAATTCTAAAGTGAGTGCTTCCGCTTTCTCGACTTTTGCCTCCCATTTATTGAACCTATACTTTCGCCATAGGAATGCCAAATACAAAGCCATCAGTACTCTTGACACATTAATCCAGGAGTGGCGGTGGTCTGACAACTCACCAGTAACTCGAACCAAAGTTACACTCTCAAAATGCATCTCAGCAAACTCGAGGAACATACCAGATCGCTGACACTCACCAAAGAAAACCATCAGGGTTTGAAGCAAGCGAGGCCTATTGTGTTCCCCATAATCACGCGAAGCACAGTTTTCCTTGGTAAATGCTAAGAGGCAGTTCACAACAGTTCAGACCATATCTCTACCAAATCTGATGCGATAAAAATCGTCGTAGCCACTATCTATATCCAACTTTACCTGTTCCTCACAAAAGGAAGGTAAGATTAAGTCTTTGTCTTTGAAATAGTACCATCCCTCCCAAACAGGATTGCCAACAGTGGAGACACGGCGGAACGCCAGCAAGTAACCATCACTCTGCCTGAAAAGCAGTTGCAGCACAACTACACCATCAACCTCAATGTTGACGATGTGGTAGGTTTCCTGCAAATCACAATTTCGCTGTAATTTCAGATCCCAAAACAACCATAGTATGGCATAATAGGAATGCCACCAAAAGACTAAAAGGAAAAAGAACAAGAGAAGAACATTACATTTGTGTCCGGTTGCGTGACTGGGATGCCATGAATTAGCAGCGACATTACTTTCTTAAAGAAATTGCGTCTTTCATCAAGGACAGCCTTAAAATCAGCATAGCTGCTTCAAATAACACCCTCCCCATCAGTCGTGAGTCTCCATGTAGCCTTATCAACTTCCTGTAATATAGACAGATAAACCAACATTAGTTTCAAAGAGCACAAATAAACTCTCAGATTGCATCATTATACATCACTGTAATGTTAGAGGGAATAGATGGAATTAAGGCACATTATGATGCTGATAAGTCGTTGGGAAGTTCTGCATATAGAAAATGGTACTGACTAAGAAGGGCATTACACTTTCATTGGGGAAATACTGAGGTACAAAGACAGAATACATAATGTACGAGATAAAATTCAAATCAGAAATCGAGATAATTAGCATGCATCAGCTTTTGAATGGTAATCAGGACAAAGAGCTACTTATGATAGGATAAAAAAGGTTTTCTAATGGCCAAAACTAAGCAATAGGTTGAAAAGGTAGTAGTCGGATGCCTTAATTATTTGCTTAATAAATTTGACTTGGCTAGAAGCCAAAAAAAAAATTGTTAAAGGATTACCGAAGTCTAAAGGAAAGGACGTGATATTAATACTGTAGACGTTAACAGGCTGGCAAAAGACTCGACATTCATTCATTCATACCCCTATTCTGTTCATACACTGTCTCATCTCCCATGATAACATAGCAAAACACAGCGTCTTCAGGACTGCCTACCACAGGTAAACACAGCACCAAGATAACGAACTAGGAAAAAACAGAAAGACTGCGGCTGAACACACAGACCTCATCGTATAGTTCAACTGGTAACAAAGACCACATGTTATCAGCTGTCAACACCTCAAGCTACAGACGAATCAAAAACAACATAACCTGCTGCTCGCAACATGACATAGAAGACATAGAACCAATGTCTACATCACAACTCAAGGGATGCAAAGAACAAAGAACAGTCATACAAATCAAGAATTCAGACATCAGATAGTCATGTCAGCAATTGAGCACCCCACCCTCTAGAAACAATAAAATATAACAGTTGTTTACTCGCCTCCTAGGGCAAGAGCCCTTCCCCTACCTCTATGCAAAAGCCTAATGATTATAAAAATGCTAGAAACAAAGTTGAATTGCAACCAATTCTACACACAAGATTGGATACAGATCAAATATGTAGAGTGCATTTCGATAAGCATGCTAAATAAATATGAACTGGGCGTACTGTGATAAATACGTAAACAATTATACATCAATAAAACCCTTGAATCCAGTCACACCTCCGGTAAAAACAGCTTGAAGAAATGTAAAAACTGCTGCTAGAATTATGTCATCAGCAGCTTACTCGAAGTTTTCAATCGCGCAACAAATTTGCTGACTAAGCAAGCCAAAAAAAAATCCATTCCCTTCTATCACCAATTAACCTAAATCCCCATCCAGCTCGGTTTTTTTTTTGGGGGAAGAAAAATCGAGCTTTTTTGAAGAAGATATCCGTGTAGATCTCCCCTTTTAAGTACATGGCACACGGGGAGTACATGGCACACGGGCTAAGAGGGAAAATCACGTCAACTAACTAGATCTGACGGCTCAAGAAAATACTTGGAAAATAAACGATCCATGGGGGGAGCGGGGAGAGAAAATAGTACCGCTAGGGTGTACTGCTTGCAAGCATTCGACAGCTTGTACGCGTTCTCAAGGGCTTTCTCCATCTTCTTGGTCACGGAATCGACCTTCGCACGGTCTTTCCCACTACTACGGCTGCTAGCAGACCCAGAACTGCCAGCAACCACTTCTCTCTTCTTGCCCCCGCGGCCGCTGCCATCGGTACCTGATGAAGATCCTCTTTTCTTCCCCCTAATCATTGCTCACCGCTGCCCCTTCCGCGGTGCGGCTAGCGACGACGCTACAGTGGAGAACGGGGAAGAAAGGGAGGAGTTGTGGCCTAGGGACGGGGAGGTAGATATTTTACTGTCTGATCAAACGCAGAGAGGGGGTACTAGTAGTAGTAGAATGCGGAAGGGGGTTTTCTTTTCTGAGAGTTGGTTTTGTACCCTTTTTTTTAAATGGTTGGTTTTGGAGCAGAGATTTTTAGCTCGCGAGCTGCCGTGCTCTTGTTGTTTTAAAAAATCTTAAATCGTATTTGTGAGTTTCAAAAATATTAAAAAAGTTTTGGATGCAGACTATGATTTATCCCACAATCGTGTAAAATGTCAGTTTCAAATACTTTGTATTCAGCCGTACAAAAATGACAAGAGTATAGATATGTGTAAGTATGTTTTCAAATCCTTAAATTTTATCAGATTTGCTATTTTTGTGTAGACCAAAATATAAAGAAAAAACCATGTGACGGTTTGCATACTTGTGGGATACAATATTAATTATGTTCATAATTGTTTTTAAATGTTTTGAAACCTATAAAATGTATCGTTTTCAAAAAATTTAAAATAAAAAAAGCACCTGTGCTTGGGAGCCAAAGACACTTTCGGTGGTTTGTCTCTTCGCTTCGCTTGGAAGATATCTGGGAGGCCGATCTCAGAGCATCTCTGGCTTTGATTCCTTATAATTAAATTTAGAGGTGTATATAGCCTCTTATTTTAACTCCTCGTAAACTATTTTTTAAAAAATATATTTGAATGTAAATTCATCAAATTTGATTCAAACTAGTCCATCAAACTCGATCCAAACTATTAACATAAACTATATTTACATAACTTTAAACAAAATCTAAAAAAAAAATCTCGGCCCTAGGAAAATACTCATTTAGGGCCTTAGAGAGACACTAGGAATTAAATCGTAGCCATTTTGCCATCTGAGACCAAAATTCGTGGCGTCGGACGCTTAGAGAAATAGCACGGCCGCTTGTTTTCTCGGAGCTACTAGTAGTATTTGTGCATGCGTCAGGCGGTATGAGCTGTTAGGATTTAATTAATAGATTAGATTAATTAAAGGATAATCCTCCCATGTAATATTACTATGTCGGTTGCAATATGGAACCGACTATCTCGCACCCCCTCGTACAGACGCGTCTCTTCGCTCGTGTCCCTTCCCCTTGTATATATACTGAGATCATCAATGGAATAAAGAACATTTTGCTATCTGTCTCTACTTCTCTCTTGATTTCTTCTAACACGTTATCAGCACGCTCTTACATCTGAGCGATTTAGAGAACTGGAAAATTGGGGAAAGGAAGAACAAGCAAATCGAGAATCCAAGACTTCAACCAACACAGGTAAGCACCGAATTGGTCTAGTTCGATTCGACATGTTCTTACCGAGGCATGAAACTGGACGACGGAAAAGTTCATCAGCCTCCACGCGTGTCCCTCCGACGCCGCACCTCGCACCTACGCATGCGCCCATGGCAGCGGCGATACGCTCGGTCTTTACGACCGTGTGGAGAATCCTACGTGATGCCCGTCGGTGCGTGCAGCCACGGGCTGCCCACCCGCGACAATTGCCTCCATGCCACGACCTCCTGGAGGCGTGAACGTCTGGCGGTGGTTGCCGATGGCGCCCAAAGCGGCGGCCGGGTCACCCCAACGGTGGCTGACTCTGCACGAGCCTCCGTGAAGACGCTCACATCCTCGCGATGCGACGGTACCCGCGAGGTCGCAACCGCAGCTCCGAGCGCGGAGCACGCAGCGGCCATGTCCTCCTCTCCGGCGCTCGTGGCGGAGGCGCCCTTGGTCTTGACGACCGGCGGCGCGTGACGCGACCACGGCCTCCCGGCAGGATCCTCCACGCCGCAACCCTACTTGAGGAGCGGGAGCGGACCACGTCTTCCCGGAGCGGCTCCCCACGCCCCAGCGGCGCCGCCCGTGAGAGCCTCGTGACGCGGCTCCTCAAGCCCGTGTATCGGTGTTCGGCCTTGGCGCCACGAAACGCGGCCCGGCACGCATCATCACGGGAGCGCCGCTCAACGCCGGTGAGCTCCGGTGCTATGGCCTGGAGGAATATGCGTGCGTCTTGATAGTGCTTGTTCGGTGGAGGATTTAGGGATGGCTCGATGCCTTATCCTCTCGTACACCATAGGGACACCAAACAATATTGGGCTGGCTACTTTAGCCCATCGCACTAATTAGAGTATATTACTAGTATGTTTTTTTTTTCCAGCTTTTAACAGACTATGTCTAGTAACAGTAGTTCAAATCTAATTTCAGTATTAGACTCTGTTAATTGTAGTACAAGTTTTTAGTACTGTTTTTAGTTGGAGTACTAAATGTATTCCTGAAAATTTGAGATATAATATTTTTCCATGTGTTTACATGCTGAGATTTATTACGTCACTATTTGCAATTGAAATTTTCAATTTCTTGCAAATAAAGCAATTCATCGTCTTAATTGAGTCTGTTAGACTCGATACGAGCACGGTGTGTCAAACTTAACAATTTGAACTTCACAGTGATGATTTCGACTTCTTGAAATCATCATTAATTTTGCATAGTTCATTACAACATGACCATGATGGTTGTTGGTTTACTATGCGTAAATTAATAATCTATGGTTTACCCATGATGGTAACCGATGGCCGGAAATGAGAGTTCGATGAGCTTGAGCTTAATGGCCACAACTACCCTACATGGGCCATGGACATAAAGATCGCCCTTGCTTCCCATGGGATAGTCGTGCCATTCAGAACCTCGAGGACCCCATTCTGTCTGGATTCGCACCGCTGAGAGAAGAGCAGAAATATGATGTCTTGTATATTATAAGGCACCATATCCACATGGATCTTAAGTCCGAGTATTCAGAGGAGGAATTCCCATTTACTTTGTTTCGGGCCCTCAAAACGAGGTATGAAAAGCAGAAGACAGTTGTCCTGCCTGAAGCACTTCATGATTTGTCCCATCTTCGATTCCAGGACTTCAAGTCCGTTGGGGATTACAATCATGAGGTTCATAATATAAGTTCTAAGCTGTGCTTTCGCGAGAAGGAAAAAAACTCTATCCACTATGCTCCCATCTGAAAGGCTCCTCCAAGAAGAATCTGGCGCAGGACTATCAGTCTATTCGGACCTTATTCATATCCTTCATGTGAAAAACATGATGAGCTTCTTGCTAAGAATGGCTCTCGGCTGGTTATTCCCAACTTTTAGGCCTAAGTTTATATGAATGTCGCGACGGAAGAAAGTTTGGTGGCGCCTTCACCAGAACCAACCGAACTTTAAGGGTAAGCAAGCACAACTCGAACAGAATCCTCAAAACTCTGACCGTGGAAAGGCACCGCAAAGCCAAAGTATGACAAAACTAGGCTTTGTGATAAGTGTGGATGTTACACGCACCCTACTAACAAGTGCAAGACCCCAAAGCATCCGGAAATTCTCTACCAAAGAATCCCAAGGATGTAAAGTACCTCAAGGGAAAAGGTTTGATACTAACTTCAACCTTCATCTAATGGCACCAATGGAGCCGGTTGTTCGCAAGATGTTCCTCTTGAACCTAGCAACACCATGACTCTCGGCCGTCGAGGACTCTATGAGCACGGAGGACATGATCTTTGAGTATACCTCAAACGACATGTTTGGAGACTTAAAATAGTCCCACTATCTCCTTAATGATCAATTTTAATAATGTCCATTTGTCTTGTATGTAACATAAGTATTGTACATTGTATCAAGACTCTGGTATAAAATAAGATTGTATGTATTCTATATATTTGAGAAAAGATTTCCATAGCGATCTCTAGCTCGATATATAGATTTCTACGGGACGCAATCCGATGGATGAGGAACAAGTATTTGAAAAAGTACCCTCTCTATTGTTTGTATTGTACTACACGTGCATCCAACCCGTAGCAAATGTTGCATATAAAGAAATTCCATTGGTCACAAGTTGCATGAGTCCAAATTCCCTCGGTCATCAGACTTTGTGTGCACATTGTGTCACAAAGGGAAGCTAATTTTGAGGCATTCGCACTTCAAAATACAAGTTGGACCGCTTCAGTTCCTTGAACACATCCAGAGAGACATTTGTTATTCCCCAACCATTTTGTGGATCTTTTAAGGTATTCTTCATGGTTCTCAATTATGCATCTATACGATGCTAATACATGTGTTTTTTTTGTCCACATGAAACCATGCATTTACCATGATAATGAGGGAAGTAATCAAGTTACAGGCCCATTGTCGAGAAAAGCATAATTTGACAAATTCGCAAGGAAAATGTTGCAGAATTCTCCTCATGTGCCTTCAATGAATATTGCATGGCCATACGGATTGAAGTTCAGCACTCTATCCCATACATCCACACTCATAATGGTTTGGTTGAATCCCTGAATAAGAGGATCAAACTCATTGCATAACTTTTGTCGATGAAATGCACTACCAACTTGACGTTGGAGTCATGGAGCTTTACACACTGCTCAATGACTAACTGCATATCGCAGTACTCCTCCTCTGTAATTGATACGTGGAAATCCTTCGAGCATTTCCCATCTGCGTAAGTTTGGAAGCGTGCCACGCGTACCGATCTCACCACCACAACATACATCATTGGGCCCACATACTTGGGATCTATGTGGGGTACAGATCTCCGTCGAGCAACATGTACCTTGAACCCCTCATTAGGGATACATTCCTAGCCTAGTATGTTGATTGCTTATATTAAATGATGGATTATTTCTAGGCATTAGGGGGAGACATCATGTACCACACAGAATGCCAGGAAATCAATTGGGACTCCACGTTCCACCTTATATCCACGTATTCAAGAATTTGGACTATGTCCGAAATTCACATATTTGCAACATATTGCAAATAACCCGCGATTCATTCTTGATCTCAAAGGTGTTACAAAATCCTTTAGTCCGGCTAGAAATGCTTGAAAGAGTGGAGGTACCAATAAAACCACTCAACTCTCCGTGCAGAAGAGGGAGTAGTACGGCCTCTAACTAGGATCTAGCTTCCTACAAGCAACAAAGGAAATCGAGGAGATATCCTCTAAATCAGTAAATGCAAGTCAACCTAGCGTTGACAAACACCTTATGGGTAGTATACACCCAATGGAAAGGAAACCTCCACAACCCAACTTGCACACACCGGTCGGGACATCTAACACCGGACTCACGCGTATTGGGAAATCACGAAGAGTCATTATAGGTGGATGCGATTTCCTCTAACTATATTGATTCTGGAGAATCATACAACAAAAGCCTACATCTGTCGACAAACATTTCTCTTGTATGATTGACAAAACCTTCACAATGATTCAGATCCATAGACCATGGCCATGGCAGAGTGTAAACCACTCACTCAGACTGAAACAATCAAAGGGTGCAATCCAAGCAGAAAATATCCTCGCTCTTCCAACTAAATTCGCTACATGGGATTCAATATGTTTCCTTCTAGAAATAGAATGAGAACAAGGTGGTGAGAAAGCAAGGCTTGTAGCACAAGGTCGGGTTTTCGCAGAGATCCGAGACCTACTCTCCAGACATGAGTGGAATCCTCATTTTTCGATACCTATATCATTGGCGGTGCAAAATCATCTATCTATGCAGTTGATAGATGTAGTGACGACATTTCATGTGGATCACTAGATTTGGACATGTATGGTTCCCGATGGAATCTCTATCCGAATCGAAATGTAAATGCAACATGCATTGTGTAAAATCAATAAGTCATTACATGGCTTATTGTTGTCGGTATATTCTGGTACAACCGACATAGTGAGTTCCTTATACACAAGGATTACTCCTACAATGATGATTACCCATCCGTGTTTATCATGCTCAAGGATTACTCCTACAATGACGAAGCACGTGATCATCTAAAAGACGGAATTTGAGATGAAGAATTTGGATAAAACCAAATAGTTCTAGAGACCACAACTCGAACTCCTTCACTCAAGTATTATGGTACACCAAGTTGCCTATATTATAAATATTGGAGAAACCTAAAAATAGACATGTCATATCCATCTCCCATGACCGGTTGTTAGATCTCTAAGACGTAGAGAAAGATTCACTCAAACCAAGGGATGATGTAGAAGGGATGTTGGGACTTGAAGTTCCATATCCCAGTGCCATTGGACCCACCAAGACAATTGGTTGGGAATCAAGAATATCTTTCGATATCTCCAAGACACCACACATTATTTGATATGTTCATGTAATTTCAGAGAAATATAAACTCCAATATCATCAGAATACACTGATGTTGGCTACTTGAATGATCCCCATATTGTGTACCTACATGGTAGCAGTGTCACTCCATTGATGTCTTCGAAATATACTTCGGTGACTACACCTACCAATCATTCTGAAATACAAAGCCACATTGCCATGTGTAGCTTTACAGAATGATAAACCACATACATGAGTCATGTGGTATTGGTTCTCTTGAATCATCGACCATTATCTATACAGATAATGTTGCTTGTGCATAGATGCAAATAGGATACATCGAGAGCAATATCACTAAGCATATTGCCTCTAAATTGGTTTATCTTCATGAACTCCAAGAGTCGAAATAAACGCCTTGCAAGTCAAATCATGTGATAACCTCACGATCTATTCATGAAGTCTCTACTAACTTTCATATTCCATAAATATTTTATGAAATTGGTATTTGACGCTTCAGATTTGCAGAAATCGGGGAGTATCATCCTAGACTACTCCTATTCAAAGTATCATATTACACTCTTTTTCCCTTTATGAGTTTACTATCCGTGTTCTCATCAAGGTTTTTAATGAGGTAATATCAACACAAGATCATATGTCATACTTTCTTTTTCCCCTCGGGTTTTAGGAAAGTATACACGACATATATATTATCCTCTAAACTCTATGGGTTTTTCCCTTTTACAAGGTTTTTCTCATATGGAGTTAACATGGAGGTAATAATCATTATATGCTGTATCATTTTCTCCTTATTTTCCCACAGGGTTTGAAGGAGTTTTAACAGACATGAGTGGAATCCTCATTTTTCGATACCTATATCATTGGCGGTGCAAAATCATCTATCTATGCAGTTGATAGATGTAGTGACGACATTTCATGTGGATCACTAGATTTGGACATGTATGGTTCCCGATGGAATCTCTATCCGAATCGAAATGTAAATGCAACATGCATTGTGTAAAATCAATAAGTCATTACATGGCTTATTGTTGTCAGATATTCGTACAACCGATATAGTGAGTTCCTTATACACAAGGATTACTCCTACAATGATGATTACCCATGCGTGTTTATCATGCTCAAGGATTACTCCTACAATGACGAAGCACGTGATCATCTAAAAGACGGAATTTGAGATGAAGAATTTGGATAAAACCAAATAGTTCTAGAGACCACAACTCGAACTCCTTCACTCAAGTATTATGGTACACCAAGTTGCCTATATTATAAATATTGGAGAAACCTAAAAATAGACATGTCATATCCATCTCCCATGACCGGTTGTTAGATCTCTAAGACGTAGAGAAAGATTCACTCAAACCAAGGGATGATGTAGAAGGGATGTTGGGACTTGAAGTTCCATATCCCAGTGCCATTGGACCCACCAAGACAATTGGTTGGGAATCAAGAATATCTTTCGATATCTCCAAGACACCACACATTATTTGATATGTTCATGTAATTTCAGAGAAATATAAACTCCAATATCATCAGAATACACTGATGTTGGCTACTTGAATGATCCCCATATTGTGTACCTACATGGTAGCAGTGTCACTCCATTGATGTCTTCGAAATATACTTCGGTGACTACACCTACCAATCATTTTGAAATAGAAAGCCACATTGCCATGTGTAGCTTTACAGAATGATAAACCACATACATGAGTCATGTGGTATTGGTTCTCTTGAATCATCGACCATTATCTATACAGATAATGTTGCTTGTGTTGCATAGATGCAAATAGGATACATCGAGAGCAATATCACTAAGCATATTGCCTCTAAATTGGTTTATCTTCATGAACTCCAGAAGAGTCAGGAAATAAACGTCTTGCAAGTCAAATCATGTGATAACCTCGCTGATCTATTCATGAAGTCTCTACCAACTTTCATATTCCATAAATATTTTTATGAAATTGGTATTTGACTCGTGGATTTGCAAGAATCGTGGGGTATCATCCTAGACTACTCCTATTTAAAGTATCATATTACACTCTTTTCCCTTTATGAGTTTACTATCCGTGTTCTCATCAAGGTTTTTAATGAGGTAATATCAACACAAGATCACATGTCATACTTTCTTTTTCCCCACTCGGGTTTTAGGAAAGTATACACGATATATATATTATCCTCTAAACTCTATGGGTTTTTCCCTTTTACAAGGTTTTTCTCATATGGAGTTAACATGGAGGTAATAATCATTATATGTGTATCATTTTCTCCTTATTTTCCTGGTTTGAAGGAGTTTTAACATATCTAACCATTATATGTTGCATCATTTTCTCCTTATTTTTCCACTTGGTTTGAAGGAGTTTTAGCAACATATCATACACTACTCTCCTCATATTTTCCCACAGGTTTTTGGAGGAGATAATTCTAAAGATGATCGATCGCAAGGACATGGAAGGATTAGGGGAGTGTTAGGATTTAATTAATAGATTAGATTAATTAAAGGGATAATCCTCCCATGTAATATTCCTATGTTTGCTGTAATATGGAACCGACTATCTCGCACCTCACATGCGCTGCGTCTCTTCGCTCGCGTCCCTTCCCCTTGTATATATACTGAGATCATCAATGGAATAAAGAACGGTTGAATCATTTTGCTATCTGTCTCTACTTCTCTCTTGATTTCTTCTAACATGAGCAAATTTAATCAGCTAGCGGAATAGCGCTGGCCCCGATGTGCTGGAGGCCATGGGACATGGCCCTAGGCCAACCTCAACGGCACCCCGCATTTCGAACTGTCCTTTTGACCGTTTTGGTCCGTTTGCGGGTGGTTTGGCCCAAAAACGGACGATGTATGGTACAATTTTGCACCTAGTCCCAATGGTGCTTCTCCCGCATACGGACAGAGAATCGGTGCCTTCGCCAGAGATATCGCGCGCGTGACCAGAGAAGACGACGGTGAACTCGCGACATGGGGCGGTGGCGCAGGCCGAGTTCACGGTGGCGCAGGGTGGCTCGAGGAAGGCGCGAGAGTCGTCAGCCAGCGGCGTCAAAGTGGAGACAAGGGGCCGAAAGGGCGAGAGTAGAGGAAGCGAGCTCGAGGATGAGCACTACGTCGACGCGGCGCTCATGCGGCGACGCAGGCTCACGAAATGGCGGTGAGCGCAGGATTTCTCCGCATGCGCTATGACAAAGGAACTCGCGTCGATTGGCGGCCATGAAGCGGAGGCACGCTGGCGTCAGTGAGGCTGACGTCGTGCGCAGGTTGCGTGAGGCTCGGTCGACGGCTTGGCGGCTGCGTGAATGCGGCGTCAGCGGCGGATGACACATGGTCGGGCAAAGGGATTCCTCACTGCGATGGCGGCGACTCGCGTCACGTCGGCGGCCAATCTGGGTCAGGCGGTCTGTGAAGGGCACGTGAGTTGGGCATCGCTAGGCGGGATGGCGGCGTAGGCGGCGTAGGCGACAAAGCGGCAGGGAAGCGGCGAAAAATGGCGGGAGTTGGAAGAAGAGAGGAGAGAGAGAGGCTATGGGGTTGGTGGGTACTGGGTGGCTGTGATGTGGGCCAGGAAGGCTTCGGGACGACCGACCGGACGCGTTCGTGTTGTCCATGCCCCCGCAAACCGGGTGGAAATCTTCGGACGAAATACGCTCGTACGACCCAAAAACAAGATAAAATAAGATTTGTGGTGGCTCGTTGGGAGATGGTCTGTGTCCGGTTAGACCGAATCGGACCCGCCTATTTGCGGGGTTGCGTTAAAGTTAGAGCATCTCCAGCAGAGGCGCCATAATAGCACATAGCTAAGTTAACCATTTTTTTATCGCGTGCGTGCTGCAAACTCCTCAAGCAGAGCTGCTATAATCCCGCGCGCTGCAAAATTTTAGCGCGACGCGACACTTTGTGCTATTTGGAGCAGGATATATCGCGCTCGGACTACAGCACGCGCTATCGCTCGGCTCGCGCGGGAACAACCAATAGCCCGAAAATTTCTCCCGCGCACGCGATCTCTCTCCTCCGACTTCCCACTCCGCGCGGCCACCGGCGCAATTCCGGCGATGGTCCCTCACCAACCCTACTCCCCTCCCCACATCGGCCAGGGTGTCAAGATCCCACCACCGCGCCAAACCCTAGCGTCGGTGATGGCTCGGGCGCCTCGGGGATTGCCGCGGGGAGCGCCGCGACTCGCCAACTCTTCGTGTCGCCGTGGACAAGCTCCGGCGCCGCGCAGCTCCCGCCAATCGCGCCACCGAAAGCCATTTACCTTGCGCCATTCCTACGACGTGCTCGCGAATGAGGAGAAGTGGAAGAACCTCGGAAGAGTGGACGTGCCAACATTCTTGGCGCAACAAGCAACCGCGGAGGCAACTCTCATTGATGATGATGATGATTCAAGTGGTGATGATAGAAAGAGAATCTCCACTCCTCACTCGGTTACCAAAAGGTCGGTGCTTGGAAGGAAGGCCGCCAAAGAATTGAAGGGGGAAGAAGGCTGGTGATCATGACATAGCAAAAGCTATGGAGAAGATGGCCAAGGCAAGAGTGGAATACAATGTGGACAAGAAGGAGGCCGAGGAGAGGATGATGGCATTGGAGGAGAGGTTGGCGGCCGCCGAGGAGAGGAGTATGGCAATGGAGGAGAAGAAGATGGCCAACGAGGAGCATCAACGTCTATTGGACGAATAGAGGAAACTCTTTTTCATGGACACCTCCAACATGGATGAAAGGCAAAGAGAGTACATCAACCTTGCTCGCGACAAGTGTTGGACAAAAAAAGAAAGTTGGCAAACCTCATGAAGGCCCAAAATAAAGGAATGAGTGCACCTAGAGGCTATGGAGCACCACCGGGAGGCTACGGAGGCATGGGAGGCTTTGGAAGCTATGGATTCATGGGACAAGCACCGCCAGGGTATGGAGGAATGGGAGGATTTGGAGCGCCACCGGCGGGCTATGGAGGCATGTGAGCACAAGCGGGAGGCTATGGAGGCATTGGAGCACAAGCGGGAGGTTATGGAGGCATTGGAGCACAATCGGGAGGCTTTGTAGGCATGGGAGCACCGTCGAGAGGATTTGGAGGCTATGGAAAATTGGTCTTGAAATCCTGGGTGGGATGGGTGGCCATGACGCCATGGGTGGCCATGGCGCCATGGGTGGAATGGGAGCACCGCCGTGAGGATTCATGGCCTCCATGGTTGATCCATCTCCGTCTACCAATAAAGCATATGGAGCTTCAACCTGCAACACCATCATCCAAGACTCCGATGAAGATGGAGATGGAATGGATGATGCTGACAAGTGATGATGATGATGATGATGTGTATGTTAAGTCTAATTTGTGTTTGAACTATGTCATTGGAGTGAACTATGTCATTTGTGGTTGAACTATGTCATTTGTGGTTCAACTATGTCATTTAGGTGATTCGAGGATTTTTAGAGCCATTTATGCATGAATTATTCGGTCCATTTTGATCTTGTTTTTGATAGTTGCTATTGTGTTTTTGGTTTGCGCTGGTAGCGCGCGCTGTAGTTTGCAGCGCCTGGTGGAGGCAGAATTCTCGTCGAGCCATGCGCGCTGCAAATTAGTGCCTCCGACGAAGGACGCGCGATTATCCAGCGCTATATCAGGATGGCGTGTGCTGCATCGTTGATTTGCAGCGCTGCAAAATGGCGCCTCTGCTAGAGATGCTCTTGGCCTTAGCATCCTCTACAACAAGGAGTCAATGTCATCGCTAACGTTGATGAACGACACAACGGACAACCTATCTTATGTCATTCCTTAACTTGTATAGCTATGTGGCAAAACTCCATCATGTACTCCTCGTCAGCACTGGTCAGGGAACTGGGAGGACTACGCACCACCATGGGAGGAGGATCGGAACCGCACGGCATGGATCCGCGCTCAAGGAGAGAACCAAGCGAGTGGGAGATTGATTCTATCTTTGAGAGTGGCGCGCCAGGTGCCCTAGTGTGGCGGGGGCGTCACTGGAGTGGATTTAGGGAGGGAGGCGGCCTAGGGATTTTTACTCATCGACTCGGTGTCCGAGTAAATATAAGTGTGGCATGTTGAGTCTTGTAAACCCTTGGAGAGAAGGACAAGGTGAGATTTAGCCTTTTAAAACTAATTTTCACTCCTTTGACGGTTTTAACTGGCCGGCTATTAAATCCTATACTCAGTTTCAACAACTCTAGTCGAAAATGAAAGCATGAATACTAAAAAACTGTTATTTTACACAACATTGGTGACGGGCATAGTCTAACCTTCTTTTCGTGAAATTCCATCGATCTATTACAAATCATCAACAGTACTACAAAGAGGCCTAAAGTAATAAAAACTGTAAATAGTTCATTAGACCACCTAGCGACGACTACAAACACTATCACGAGCCGAAGGCGCGCCGCCGTCCTTGCCCATTCATCACCGGAGCCGAACAAAGCTTATCATAGTAGAACTTGTTGTAACAAACAAACATGAAGTTATCGAGTTAAGGGTAAAAAGGAACAGAGCAACAACCATCGCCAATGATAACAATCGTATATCGGAAGAGACCGACTTGAAAACACATGCACAAATACGAAAAACGATCGGATCCCTGGAGATATGTCGGACACACTGTTGGAAATATACCCTGGAGGCAAATAATAAAGGTGTTTATTATCATATTTCATTAATTTCATAAGTAGTATTATACCATGCTATAACTGTATCAATCGAAAACATTGATACATGTGTGATATATAAACAAACCAAAGTCCCTAGTTGCCTCTATCCAACTAGTTCAATGGGCAACTGATGATCACTGTTTTCCGATCATGGAGCATTTATGCCAATTGACAATAAAGTCATATAATTGGTGAATGATGTGATGGACATTACCCAACATAAGTATTGAGACACGATCAATTAACAAGGCTCAACGTCGCAATAATTAGAAACGAAGTATCATACTACTTAGACCATGAGATCATATTTAACCTGAAGGGAATATGCCCGAGAGGCAATAATAAAGTGGTTATTATCGTATTCCTTATTTATGATAAATGTTTATTTTGCATGCTATAATTGTATTAATATGGAAACGTTAATACATGTGTGTTTAATAAACAAACAGAAAGTTCCTAGTTATGCCTCTCTCATAAACTAGATCGTTGATTAACAAGATGATCAAGGTTTCCTGATCATGGACATTGGATGTTGTTAATAACGGGGTCACAACATTAGTGTAATGGTGTGATGAACATTCATCCGAAGTATAGCATTACGATCAAAGTCATTGAGTTTATATTGCTATAACTACTTACGAAGTGATCCTAATCCTTAGACCATGAGATCATGTCAATCACTAACAGGAAGAGTTTCTTGATAACATCAAACGTCACACCATAACAGGTGATTATAAAGATGGATTCAGAACTAATAAAGTGTTATGTTGAGGCCCATGGATCGAGTGGAATTTATTCATCCGATGGCGGATAGATATGCTCTGGCCCTCTCGGTGATATCACATTGATTAGCTTGCAAGCAAGTGATTTGATCACTAGAATGTTATATCACGGGAGCGAGAAAAGAGTGCATGTCGAATGAGATCAAACTAGGTATGGAGATCTGGATGATCGAATCTCGGACATGTAATATATCGCGAAACAAAAGGATTAAGATACTAGCGTAAAAGGTTCCGACGATCACAAGAAAGTCATCGTTGAATGTGTGGGGAGTCGATATGGGTCTCGGATCCCGCTTACGATTATTGATCGAGAGGGTCTCGATCATGTCTGCATTATTCACGAACCGTAGGGTGACACACTTAAGAGACACCGACATCTAATTGGAGCAAAAGTTTCATGCGAAGAATGAACAAGCGAGAATTTATTTCACTAGATCACAAAAGCAGGTTTTTGGGTGAAATTGCATAAAGTGGTTATGCATGTGAAATAGAATTCTAGTAAGGGTTATTGTGAATGTTTGTCATTAAAGTAATTGACAAAATTCTGAATAAAATAAAAGAGTTTTATTTAATGAGAGTTTGCATTAAATTTGGTGGAAATTTAATGGGATTTTGAGTGGGTTTTGAGTGGAGAAATTTGAAGGGCCATTTTGTGAGTGGAGTGTCCACCCACATGAATGAGGAGAGGTGGGGCACCTCCATGGCTGGCCATGCCCCCTGCCCCCCTCCCTATAAGGAGCCCTCTCACTTCTCACTCACACCTCCTCGTGAAGGATCTCTCTCCTCTCTAGAATTTATTCCCATGGTCTCGGACTAGCGAGATACATGTTCCGGTGGCTTTTCGGCAAGAAAGAGTTGTGCTTCCATTGCATCATTGGGCGAGGAGGCGGAGGTTGCTCAGTGCCTCGAGCGTGTGTGCGAGCACCTGGATCTTATTTTTGCTTGGCGCTAGGACTTCCTCTCGATCTTGAGATCGGCAAGAGATCGTCTACATCAACCACGAGTTTGGACTCGTTAAGCTGTCGGTCTTCAAGGGTATGTTCTCTCTGGATATACATCCTTGTTGTTTGTATCTAGTAGATAGATCTTGGTACATAGTTGTTCCCATCGTAGGAAAATTTTTGTTTTCTATCTGCGAACCCTACGGGGTATCGTAGGATCTATGCGTAGATGCTTTGCATGGGTAGTACATATGATTATGTGGCGATGATGATCATTTATTGCTTCTTAGTTGTACTTTGGATATTGGTGGCATAGTGGGATGAAGCGGCCGGACAAACTTTACATGTCCTCGCACATGAGACACATTCACGCTTGACATGCAACTAGTTTTGCATAAGTGGCTAGCGGTGTCTGTCTCTACTATAGTCAATATCTAATTTGCAACGAGTTGTCAACAATTTGGTTATCCTCGTTGTGGTTAATGTTCGTAGGTAAACGGTTCTATCTTGAAAGCCCTAAGACACGTAAAATTTGCAATGGATAAATTAGAGGCGTCTAGTTTAGATTGTTCTTTGTGCTAGTGTTATGATATGGTGATGTTGTAAGTAGAAGTATGAGATGATACTCTTACAACACACATAACGTAATCTCCATAGACCTTGGACTTACACATATAGGTATGATAGTCATCATACCACGGTGCACATGATAGAGATCATGTCGGGAACCATATCATTCCACTAATAAACATGTGATGTTTGATAGCATCTTATATTGCTTGATTGGCGTTTTATTAGCATAATAAGATGATCCCTCTTTTAGATATCAAGATAAAAATGTGTTCTTCCTTAAGTATGCACCGACAATGTTTCGTCGCTTGAAGACATCACGTGATGATCGGGTGTACTTGAATCCATGAGCATATCTCGGGTGTAAAAGCGATTACACGCGAATACTAAGGTTCTTACTTGGCGAGCCTAGCATGTCTGAGACATGGCCTCGGAACACGGAGAAAGGTTAAGCATGAGTCATATGTTTTGATATGATGACCATATGGATGCTCGCCTTTGAAGCTACCGACTCACGTGATGATCGGACTTGGTGTAGTGGATTTGGTTCATGTAATCACCAAAACACACGAGGATGTCGTTTTGAGTGGGAGTTCATTTCTAATTTGGATTAGTAGAACTCAATTTATCATAAATTAAATCAAAGTGAATTTGCATAATTTGTTGTAGTCATTGGCATTCGCTCACCACCTTATGCATAGTTGTAATTGAGATAATAGAACTATAGAATTCTGAATATATACTTTACAAACGGTATCGTATTGTGTTGAGTGTCAATCTAAAGTTTAAAGTCCTATTGCAAACTTTCGGCAAAATTCTATTTACTCCGTGAAATTTAATAATTGGTATTAAATCGAGAGTAACAATTCGATGTTAGTATCTTAAGTATCATGTTTGCCTCCATGATTCTTGATTTAAACATCAAGTTTATCTAGAGCCGAAAGAATTATTTGAAACCATCATGTGTGGGATATAACGATATCTGAAACAATGTTTTGGTTGAAATATGATAGAGTATAATATATGTTCTCATATTGGATGAGAATTTGCGAAGGTTGGAGATGCTAGACATCCTAATCATCCAAAAGGGTTTTGGAAAGTAATGTTATACTCACGATTCGCCTTTATAAGCTAAAGTAGCTTGATCATGAAAGTTGTCATGATAAGGGTGAATAGAATATGTATGTAAAATGTTTACTACACTAAAAGATTACTAAAGAATGGATTTTGAAAGAATACCGATCATTTTGATGATGGTGATCTACTTCAAAGTGCAAGTCCAAAGGTATTATTATTTGAATATACACGTTTTGGACTATGTGTCATGTATATGGCGCCACTTTTGATGTTGATAGATTCTTTTAAAAGGAAAAGGAAATCTTGAAGAGAATCTATAAAATATATTTGGCGAGAAAAGAAAAGATTGGAAATATCCAATTTAGGTATATAGATGATATACATGTTATGGTTGTATTCTTTGCTTGTTAAACAATGTGGTTCTTGGGTATTAGATACCGAATTGGTTGGTATGAAATTTCATACAGAACAACGCAATTCATGAACCACAATGACCTAAGTAAATAGCAAGAGAATATGTGATGACGTTCATCGAAAACAAACAAACCGTTGTTTGTATTTCGATTGACATCAAAGCTTGACTTCAAGATTTGTTTTAATAATTGTTATTTGAATCAGGTATTATAAGAACAAAGGTTGTTCAAATAATTACCGTATTCCATATAAGATGGATGATTTACAAATCTAGTTGGAGAAATCACATCCATAAAACCTAATGCTAAAATGTCATAAGACAAATGATTGAAAGATCACTTACAGTGACATCGCCGCTTAAATTATATTGGAAAGAAAACATGAAGAATCTCCATATTCATGGATTTTTGGAGTCTTTGATTTGATCAAGTGGCGCTTGTGAGACTTTCCACGTGATAATTAAAACTTCGTTCAAAGGCCAAGAAAGAGCGAGCGACTAAATTATTGGAATTTATACATATCGATGTATGTAGTCCATTATGTGTGTAAATGGCGATGGGTTTCAACTTCATATGCTTTCTCCGGAATTTTGAGTGAATGTTCACTTAATGAGAAAGAAGTATGAAATATTTGAAAATGTTTCAAAGACTTTCAAGATGAAGTGGAAAATCATTGTAACAAGATAAATAAATAAATTATGATTTGATCATAAAGGGATTTATTTGAGTTACAAGTGTAACAAGAAAAATAAATGAATTATGATTTTATCATAAAAGGGATTTATTTGAGTTACAAGTTTAGCAAAACACCTAGATTTACATCTCCCGAAACACCATAGGAATATGGAGTGTTTGAGATTTGTAATGAAACCTTGTTTGACATGGTTGGATCAAAGGTGTTATTTATAAAACTGCCATTATGTTTTAAAAGATTAAAGCTTTAGAGACTACCGCTTTTACACTGAAAAGAGCTCCATCTTGATCCGTTGAAATGACACCATGGAAGTTAAGGTTTGGGGTAAAACCCAAGTTGTCCTTTCTTAAATTTTGGTATGCTAAACATAAGTAAGATGTTTACAACCAAAGTCGGATGAGCATGTCTTTGTAGGTTATTTTGAATAACAATTGGTTATTCCTCCTTAACACCGAGGACAAAAGGGTTTGTCGCTTGAAATGTGAAGTTTCTTGAAAAAGGAATTTTTCGTAAAAGTTAAGTGGGAGGACAATAGAACTTTGATAAGGTTAACGAACCTTAAATATCTTTGAGTTCTTGTAGGAAATGTTAGGAGGCGCCATAATGCTCATAGCTTATGTGCCTCAAAGGTTGTGGTCACGGAGATCTAAGTTCCTATTGAACCAAGTAGGTCGGTTAAACAATCAAATGCTAAGATTTGAGAGTAAATCATTATTGTTTGACAATAATGAACCGACTATATGCAAAGAAGCGATGATGGGCCCTGACTCCATCAAATGGCTTGAAGCCATAAAATCCGTGATAGTTCCATACACGAGAAATCAAGTTTTGAACTTGGAAGACCCTCCTAAAGGTGTAAAACCTATCGGTCGATTTGGATCTATAAAAAAACAGACATGGTTGTCTCACATCTATGAAATATTCGACATGTCGTAAAGTATTTTATGATAATGTTCAAAGAGTTGACTATGACAAGATTTGATCTTTTATAGCGATATTTAGTCTGAACGGATTAAAGTAGCAACCACTACATATAATTTGGTATATGGTAGATGAATAAACAAAACAAAGTTCTTCTAATAGAATGGTTACCTAGGACGTGTACATGACATGGTCCAAAGGGTTTTCTTAAATTCAAAGGATGCTAAAAGGGCATGCAAACTTCAATGGTTGAAGTAAGCATCGCGGAGTTGGAATCTTCACCATGATGAAAAAGGAGTTTTTCATCAGGAGACAATGAAGATGCTTGCATTTGCAAGAAATTAAGTGGGAGTGCTAAGACATATTTCTAATACATTATGTGGAGGACATCTTGTTGATTGGAAATGATATATCTTTTATTGACAAAGGTTAAGAATTTCATTTTGATGAAAGACTTAGGCAAAACCCGAATATTTAGCGTGAATGTGTATAGTGGATGATCGTGGCCTTGATATGGTTATGCCAAACGTACATATATGAGATATTGAAGGAGTTCAATATAGAAACGACAAGAAACAGTTCTTGTTGCATGGAAAGTAATTGAGTCAAGATTCAAGTGTATCGACACTTGATAAGTGAAACAAGATTCAAGTGCTTTGACACTTGATGAGTGCAATCACGAGAATGTTTTGATCAATCATACCATGATATGTACACATCCAGATATGTCCTATGCTCTAAGTGTTATGAGCATATACCAGAATGAATCATAAAATGATCATTGGACGACAGTGAGGATATTCTTATGATCTTTTGGAAGAACTAAGAATATATTTGTGTAGAGGTGACAAACAATTACAAATAGTTCATTGTAAAGCGTTACATTGATACTAGTTTTGTCACAAGATACAAATTAAGTTTATCTCAATTTAAACTATGGGTGGCACAATGTAATGGAAAGGAGATTCCATGATGGATTTGGAAGAGTTCCAAAGTTAAGACATTGTGACGAATATTACAACAAAAGGCTAAGTATATGACTGCTATAGTAGCAGCAAAGGAGGGAATTTGTGTCAAGTAGTTTGTTATCAAACTAAGGTGTGGTTCGCAACGGGCTAACACTAAAGATATATTGTATGACAATAGTATCAATGTGTTTTAACCCAAAGGAACTAAAGGTCTCACCAAAAGACCAAATTTATACAATGCCATCTCATTGGAGAATGAGTGATGCGTGGACGCAAAGACATGTACACACACGGACTGAAGCGTCGGATCCGTAGATTATGTTAACCACTTGCAATTGTATTTGGAACACCGTAAAGCCATAGGTGTTCAATACACAAAGTTCTCAAACTAGATTATTGTCTCTAGTGCAAGTGGAGATCAAGGGAATATGCCTGAGAGGCAATAATAAAGTGGTTATTATCGTATTCCTTATTTATGATAAATGTTTATTTTGCATGCTATAATTGTATTAATATGGAAACATTAATACATGTGTGTTTAATAAACAAAGAAAGTTCCTAGTTATGCCTCTCTCATAAACTAGCTCGTTGATTAACAAGATGATCAAGGTTTCGATCATGGACATTGGATGTTGTTAATAACGGGTCACAACATTAGTGTAATGGTGTGATGAACATTCATCAGAAGTATAGCATTACGATCAAAGTCATTGAGTTTATATTGCTATAACTACTTACGAAGTGATCCTAATCCTTAGACCATGAGATCATGTCAATCACTAACAGGAAGAGTTTCTTGATAACATCAAGCGTCACACCGTAACAGGTGATTATAAAGATGGATTCGAACTAATAAAGTGTTATGTTGAGGCCCATGGATCGAGAGTGGAATTTATTCATCCGATGACGGATAGATATGCTCTGGGGCCTCTCGGTGATATCACATTGATTAGCTTGCAAGCAAGTGATTTGATCACTAGAATGTTATATCACGGAACGAGAAAAGAGTGCATGTCGAAGCGAGATCAAACTAGGTATGGAGATACCGATGATCGAATCTCGGACATGTAATATATCGAAACAAAAGGATTAAGATACTAGCGTAAAAGGTTCCGACGATCACAAGAAAGTCATCGTTGAATGTGGGAGTCGTTATGGGTCTCAGATCCCGCTTCGATTATTGATCCGAGAGGGTCTCGATCATGTCTGCATTATTCACGAACCGTAGGGTGACACACTTAAGAGACAGGCATCTAATTGGAGCAAAAGTTTCATGCCGAAAAGAATGAACAAGCGCAGGAATTTATTTCACTAGATACAAACAGGTTTTGGGTGAAATTGCATAAAGTGGTTATGCATGTGAAATAGAATTCTAGTAAGGGTTATTTGTGAATGTTTGTCATTAAAGTAATTGACAAAATTCTGAATAAAATAAAAGAGTTTTATTTAATGAGAGTTTGCATTAAATTTGGTGGAAATTTAATGGGATTTGAGTGGTTTTGAGTGGAGAAATTTGAAGGGCCATTTTGAGTGGAGTGTCCACCCACATGAATGAGGGAGAGGTGGGGCACTCCATGGCCGGGCCATGCCCCTTGGCTGCCCCCTCCCTATATAAGGAGCCCTCTCCTCTCACTTCTCACTCACACCTCCTCGTGAAGGATCTCTCTCCTCTAGAATTTATTCCCATGGTCTCGGACTAGCGAGATACATGTTCTGGATTTTCAAGAAGAAAGAGTTGTGCTCATTGCATCATTGGAGCGAGGAGGCGGAGGTTGCTCAGTGCCTCGAGCGTGTGTGAAAGCACGGATGCGTCATTGCTTGGCTAGGACTTCCTCTCGATCTTGAGATCGGCAAGAGATCGTCTACATCAACCACGAGTTTGGACTCGTTAAGCTTTGTTGGTCTTCAAGGGTATGTTCTCTACGGATATACATCCGCCCGTTGTTTGTATCTAGTAGATAGATCTTGGTACATAGTTGTTCCCATCGTAGGAAAATTTTTGTTTTCTATGCTGCGAACCCTACATAACCACTATCACCCGAGATTGCTTAGATTGCATCAACCGTTATACCGCAACAAGGTGATCATAAAAGTGTACATTAGGTATTTCAGATAGATATGTTGAGGCGTATGCATCGATATCAGGATTTTTTCTCCCCCGTGGCAGTGACAGAAGATACAGTAGGCCCACTTGGTGAGGTTACAGCCATAAGCTGTACAACGTATGACTAGGTCACAAGAATGGAATATCACGAATGAGTAAAGCAATACTTACCGGTAACAAGATTGAACAAGGTATCGTGATATTGGTGATCAAATTTTGGACAAATCAGGTATCGAAGTAACAAAGATAATTGGATTTGGCATTTATGGTTCAAACGATATAGATATCGTGGAATGTACAGGGGTCATTATGGACACCCCAGTCCCGCTAATGATCATTGATCTAAGAGGTGTCTAAATCATGTCTGTGATGTTCTTGAACCGTAGGTAACACACTTAAGAGTTTTACGACACTTGGAGATTGTTTTGGAAACATTGGGATCACATGAAGAAAGAGATGAAAATGCCAGAAGTGTTCCATGAGAGAACAAAAATCTTTCCGGGAGGTCCCGAAGTGTTTCAGAGTGAACCGAAAGATATTTTAGATCAAAGGTAATTTGACAATATGTATTTTATATTAATTGTTAGAATAATATTAAATTGATATTTAAAATTAATTTTGGAAGGACAACTTGAGTAATGGGCCAAATCCCCGGAGGGAAAAGGCCCAAGAGGGAGCCTCCCCATGGGGAGCAGCCACCACCGCTTAGGGCTAGGTTCGGGGTGTGGCCACCCGGCCGTCGGCCTCCTTGGGCCGCACACGAGGCCCACCCCATCCCGGCCGACCGGCCCTCCTTCCCTATGGCGCATGTCTCCTCCCTCCTCTCCCCTTAGTCCCACCTCGGGACTTGAGTAGTTGTGTAGGGTTCACAGCATAGAAAACAAAAATTTTCCTACGATGGGAACTATGTACCAAGATCTATCTACTAGATACAAACAACGGGCGGATGTATATCCGTAGAGAACATACCCTTGAAGACCGACAAAGCTTAACGAGTCCAAACTCGTGGTTGATGTAGATGATCTCTTGCCGATCTCAAGATCGAGAGGAAGTCCTAGCGCCAAGAAAACAGAATAAGATCCGTGCTCGCACACACGCTCGAGGCACTGAGCAACCTCAGCCTCGCCCGGTGATGCGGTGAAGCACAACTCTTTCTTCCGAATAGCCACCGGAACATGTATCTCGCTAGTCCGAGACCATGGGGATAAATTCTAGAGGGAGAGATCCTTCACGAGGAGGTGGTGAGAAGTGAGGAGGGCTCCTTATATAGGAGGGGCAGCCCGAGGGGCCGACGGCCATGGAGGGTGCCCCCACCTCTCCCTACTTCATGTGGGTGGACACTCCACTCACAAAATGGCCCTTCAATTTTCTCCACTAAAAAACCCACTCAAATTTCCACCAAATTTAATACAAACTCTCATTAAATAAAACTCTTTTATTTTATTCAGGATTTTGTCAATTACTTTAATGACAAACATTCACAAATAACCCCTTGCTAGAATTCTATTTCACATGCATAACCACTTTATGCAATTTTACCCAAAAACCTGTTTCGGTATCTAGTGAAATAAATTCCTGCGCTTGTTCATTCTTTCGGCATGAAACTTTTGCTCCAATTGGATGTCGGTGTCTCTTAAGTGTGTCACCCTACGGTTCGCGAATAATGCGGACATGATCGAGACCCCTCTCAGATCAATAATCAGAAGCGGGATCTGGAGACCCATACTGACTCCCACACATTCAACGATGACTTTCTTGTGATCATCGGAACCTTTTACGCTAGTATCTTAATCCCTTTATTTTGCGATATATTACATGTCCGAGATTCGATCATCGGTATATCCATACCTAGTTTGATATCGTTACTGACATGCACTCTTTTCTCGTTCTCGTGATATAACATTCTAGTGATCAAATCACTTGTTTGCAAGCTAATCAATGTGATATCACCGAGAGGGCCCAAAGTATATCTATCCGTCATCGGGATGAACAAATTCCACTCTCGATCCATGGGCCTCAACATAACACTTTATTAGTTCTGAATCCATCTTTATAATCACCCTGTTACGGTGTGACGTTTGATGTTATCAAGAAACTCTTCCGGTGTTAGTGATTGACATGATCTCATGGTCTAAGGATTAGGATCACTTCGTAAGTTGTTATAGCAATATAAACTCAATGACTTTGATCGTAATGCTATACTTCGGATGAATGTTCATCACATCATTACACTAATGTTGTGACCTCGTTATTAACAACATCCAATGTCCATGATCTGAAAACCTATGATCATCTTGTTAATCAACGAGCTAGTTTATAAGAGAGGCATAACTAGGAAATTCCTTTTTGTTTATTAAGCACACATGTATTAACGTTTCCGTATTAATACAATTATAGCATGCAAAATAAACATTTATCATAAATAAGGAATACGATAATAACCACTTTATTATTGCCTCTCGGGCATATTCCTTGATCTCCCACTTGCACTAGAGACAATAATCTAGTTTGAAAACTTTGCGTATTGAACACATATGGCTTTACGGTGTTCCATATCATAAATCGCAAGTGGTTAACATAATCTCTGGATCGGCGCTTTCGGTCCGTGTGTATTTGCATGTCTTTGCGTCTTCACGCATCACTCATTCTCCAATGAGATGGCATTATATAAATTTGGTCTTTCCATGAGACCTTTAGTTCCTTGGGGTTAAAACACGTCGATACTATTGTCGTACAATATATCTTTAGTGTTAGCCCGTTGCGAACCACACCTTAGTTTGATAACAAACTACTTGACACAAATGCCCTCCTTTGCTGCTACTATAGCAGTCATATACAAAGACTTTTGTTGTAGTACTCGTCACAATGTCTTAACTATGGATTTCATCCAAATCCATCATGGAATCTTCTTTCCATTACATTGTGCCACCCATAGTTTAAATTTAGATAAACTTAATTTGTATCTTGTGACAAAACTAGTATCAATGTAACGCTTTACAATGAACTATTTGTAATTGTTTGTCACCTCTACACAAATATATTCTTAGTTCTTCCAAAAGATCATAAGAATATCCTCACTATCGTCCAATGATCATTTTATGATTCATTCTGGTATATGCTCATAACACTTAGAGCATAGGACATATCTGGATGTGTACATATCATGGTATGATTGATCAAAACATCCTTGTGATTTCACTCATCAAGTGTCAAAGCACTTGAATATTGTTTCACTTATCAAGTGTCAATACACTTAAATCTTGATTCAATTCCTTTCCATGCGACAAGAACCGTTTCTTGTTGTTTCTATATTGAACTCCTTCAATATCTCATATATGTACGTTTGGCACAACCATATTAGCGTCACAGTCTATCCACTATAGACATTTATGCTAAATATTCAGGTTTTGCCTAAGTCTTTCATCGAAATGAAATTCTTAACCTTTGTCAATAAAATATACATCATTTCTAATCAACAAGATGCCATCCATATAATGTATTAGAAATATGTCTCAGCGCTCCCACTTAATTTCTTGCAAATGCAAGCATCTTCATCGTCTCCAGATGAAAACTCCTTTTCGTTAAGGTGAAGGTTCCAACTCCGCGATGCTTACTTCAACCATTGAAGTTTGCATGCCCTTTTAGCATCCTTTGAATTTTAACAAAACCCTTTGGACCATGTCTTGTACACGTCCTAGGTAACCATTCTATTAGAAGAATTTTGTTTTGTTTATTCATCTACCATATACCAAATTATATGTAGTGGTTGCTATTTTAATCCGTCCAGACTAAATATCGCTATGAAAGATCAGATCTTGTCATAGTCAACTCCTTGAACATTGTCGTAAAATACTTTACCGACATGTCGACTATTTCATAGATGTAAAACATCCATGTCTTTTTCCTTATAGATCCAAATACGACCTATAGGTTTTTACACCTTTTCGGAGGGTCTTCCAAGTTTAAAACTTGATTTCTCATGTATGGAACTATCATGGATTTTATGGCTTCAAGCCATTTGACGGATTCGGGGCCCATCATCGCTTCTTTGCATATAGTCGGTTCATCATTGTCAAACAATAATGATTTACTCTCAAATCTTAGTATTTGATTGTTTATTAATGACTTGGTTCAATAAGAACTTAGATCTCCGTGACCACAACCTTTGAGGCACATAAGCTATGAGCATTATGGCGCCTCGAGCGATTTCCGCTGTGACTCAGCACATTTAGCTAAGGTTCATTAACCTTATCAAAGTTCTATTGTCCTCCCACTTAACATTTATGAAAAATTCCTTCTTCAAGAAACTTCATGTTTCAAGCGACAAACCCTTTGTCCTTGGTGTTATAGAGGAATAACCAATTGTTATTCGAAATAACCTACAAAGACATGCTCATCCGACTTCGGTTGTAAACATCTTACTTATGTTTAGCATACCAAAATTTAAAAAATGAAAATTTGGGTTTTACCTCAAACCATAACTCATATGGTGTCATTTCAACGGATCAAGATGGAGCTCTTTTCAGTGTAAAAGCGGAAGTCTCTAAAGCTTTAATATTTTAAAACATAATGGCAGTTTTATATATAACACCTTTGATCCAACCATGTCAAACAAGGTTTCATTACAAATCTTAAACACTTCATACTCCTATGGTGTTTCGGGAGATGTAAATCTAGGTGTTTTGCTAAACTTGCAACTCAAATAAATCCCTTTATGATAAAATCATAATTCATTTATTTTCTTGTTACACTTGTAACTCAAATAAATCTCTTTATGATAAAATCATAAACCATTTATTTTTCTTGTTACAATGATTTTTCACTTCATCTTGAAAGTCTTTTAAACATTTTTCAAATATTTCATACTTCTTTCTCATTAAATGAATATTCACTCAAATTTCCGGAGAAAGCATATGAAGTTGAAACCCATCGCTTACGACTACACATAATGGACTACATACATCGATATGTATAAATTCCAATAATTTATTCGTTCGTACTTCTTTGGCCTTTGAACGAAGTTTTAATTATCACGTGGAAAGTCTCACAAGCGTCACTTGATCAAATCAAAGACTCCAAAAATCCATGAACATTTTTCATGTTTTTTTCCAATATAATTTAAACAGCGATATCACCTTGTAAGTGATCTTTCAATCATTTGTCTTGCGACATTTTAGCATTAGGTTTTATGGATGTGATTTCTCCAACTAGATTTGTAAATCATCCATCTTATATGGAATACGGTAATTATTTGAACAACCTTTGTTATCATAATACCTAATTCAAATAATATTTATTAAAACAAATCTTGAAGTCAAGCTTTGATGTCAACGAGAAATACAAACAACGGTTTGTTTGTTTTCGATGAACATCATCACATATTGTCTTGCTAGTTACTTAGGCCATTGTGGTTCATGAATTGCGTCGTTCTGTATGAAATTTCATACCAACCAATTCGGTATCCAATACCCAAGAACCACATTGTTTAACAAGCAAAGAATACTACCATAACATGTATATCATCCATATACCTAAATTGGATATTTCCAATCTTTTCTTTTCTGCCAAATATATTTTATAGATTCTCTTTCAGCATTTCCTTTTCCTTTTTAAAAGAATATATCAACATCAAAAGTGGCGCCATATACATGACACATAGTCCAAAGCGTGTATATTCAAATAATAATACCTTTGGACTTGCACTTTGAAGTAGATCACCATCATCAAAATGATCGGTATTCTTTCATAATCCATTCTTTAGTAATCTTTTAGTGTAGTAAACACTTTACATACATCTTCTATTCATCCTTATCATGAAGACTTTCATGATCAAGATACTGTAGCTCATAAAGGTGAATCGTGAGTATAATATTACTTTCCAAAACCCTTTTGGATGATTAGGATGTCTAGCATCTCCAACCTTCATCAATTCTCATCCAATATAAGAACATATATTATACTCTATCATATTGCAACCAAAATACTGTTTCAGATATCGTTATATCTTCCACACATGATGGTTTCTGAAACAATTCTTTCAGCTCCTAGATAAACTTGATATTAAAACAATCAAGAATCATGGAGGCAAACATGATACTTAAGATACTAACACTGGAATTGTTACTCTCAATTTAATACCAACTATTAAATTTCACGGAGTAAATAGAGTTTCCTGAAAGTTTGCAATAGGAATTTAAACTTTAGATTGACATTCAACACAATACGATACCAGTTCGTAAAGTATATATCCAGAATTATATAGTTCTATTATCTCAATTACAACTATGCATAAGGTGGTGAACGAATGCCAATGACTACAACAAATTATGCAAATTCACTTTGATTTAATTTATGATAAATTGAGTTCTACTAATCCAAATTAGAAATGAACTCCCACTCAAAAACGACATCCCTCGTGTCTTTTTGGTGATTACATGAACCAAATCCACTACACCAAGTCCGATCATCACGTGAGTCGGTGTAGTTTCAAAGGCGAGCATCAAATGGTCATCATATCAAAACATATGACTCATGCTTAATCTTTCGGTCCGTGTTCCAAGGCCATGTCTGTACATTCTAGGCTCGCCAAGTAAGAACCTTAGTATTCGCGTGTGTAACTGTCTTAAACCCGAGATATGCTCGTGGATTCAAGTACACCCGATTATCACGTGATGTCTTAAAGCGATGAAACATTGTCGGTGCATACTTAAGGAAGAACACATTCTTAATTTGATATCTAAATGAGGGATCATCTTATTATGCTAATAAAACGCCAAACAAGCAATATAAGATGCAATCAAAACATCACATGTTTATAAGTGAAATGATATGGTTCCCGCATATGATCTCCATCATGTGCATCGTGGTATGATCTCTATCATACCTTTATGTGTAAGGCCAAGGTCTATGAAACTTACACGCTATGTGTGTTGTAAGAGTATCATCTCATACTTCTACTTACAACATCGCCATATCATAACACTAGCCCAGCAACATTCTAAACTAGACGCCTCTAATTTATCCATTGCAAGTTTTACGTGGCTTAGGGCTTTCGAAGATAGAACCGTTCTTACCTACGAACATGAACCACAACGAGGATAAACAAATTGTTGACAACTCGTTGCAAATTAGATATTGACTATAGTAGGAGAGACAGACACCCGCTAGCCACTTATGCAAAACTATTTGCATGTCAAGCGTGGAACAGGTCTCATGTGCGAGGACATGTAAAGTTTGTCCCGCCTTCATCCCACTATGCCACCAATATCCAAAGTACAACTAAGAAGCAATAAAATGATCATCATCGCCCATACTCATATGTGTACTACGTGCAAAATATCTACATAGATCAACTCGATACCTTTGTAGGGTTCGCAGATAGAAAACAAAAAATTTCCTACGACGGGAACTATGTACCAAGATCTATCTACTAGATACAAACAACAGGCGATGTATATCCATAGAGAACATACCCTTAAAGACCAGAAAGCTTAACGAGTCCAAACTCGTGGTTGATGTAGACGATCTCACCGATCTCAAGATCGAGAGAAGTCCTAGCCGCAAGAAACATCGGTAGCATCCGTGCTCGCACACACGCTCGAGGCAGAAACCTCCGCCTCCTCGCTCCGGTGATGCGTGAAGCACAACTCTTTCTTGTCGAATAGCCACAGAACATGTATCTCGCTAGTCCGAGACCATGGGGATAAATTCTAGAGGAGAGATCCTTCACGAGGAGGTGTGAGTGAGAAGTGAGAGGGGCTCCTTATAGGGGAGGGGCAGCCCAAGGGGCATGGCCATGGCCATGGTGCCCCACCTCTCCTCATTCATGTGGGTGGACACTCCACTCACAAAATGGCCCTTCAATTTTCTCCACTAAAAACCCACTCAAATTCCCATTAAATTTTCACCAAATTTAATGCAAACTCTCATTAAATAAAACTCTTTATTTTATTCAGAATTTTGTCAATTACTTTAATGACAAACATTCACAAATAACCCCTTGCTAGAATTCTATTTCACATGCATAACCACTTTATGCAATTTCACAAAACTGTTTGATTATCTAGTGAAATAAATTCCTGCGCTTGTTCATTCTTTCGGCATGAAACTTTTGCTCCAATTGGATGTCGGTGTCTCTTAAGTGTGTCATCCTACGGTTCGCGAATAATGCGGACATGATCGAGACCCCTCTCAGATCAATAATCAGAAGCGGGATCTGGAGACCCATACTGACTCCCACATATTCAACGATGACTTTCTTGTGATCATCGGAACCTTTTATGCTAATATCTTAATTCCTTTGTTTCGCGATATATTACATGTCCGAGATTCGATCATCGGTATCTCCATACCTAGTTTGATCTCGTTACTGACATGCACTCTTTTCTAGTTCCCGTGATATAACATTCTAGTGATCAAATCACTTGCTTGCAAGCTAATCAATGTGATATCACTGAGAGGGTCCAGAGTATATCTATCCGTCATCGGGATGAACAAATTCCACTCTCGATCCATGGGCCTCAACATAACACTTTATTAGTTCTGAATCCATCTTTATAATCACCCTGTTACGGTGTGACGTTTGATGTTATCAAGAAACTCTTCCGGTGTTAGTGATTGACATGATCTTATGGTCTAAGGATTAGGATCACTTCGTAAGTTGTTATAGCAATATAAACTCAATGAATTTGATCGTAATGCTATACTTCGGATGAATGTGCATCACATCATTACACTAATGTTGTGACCTCGTTATTAACAACATCCAATGTCCATGATCAGGAAACCTATGATCATCTTGTTAATCAACGAGCTAGTTTATAAGAGAGGCATAACTAGGAACTTCCTTTTTATTTATTAAACACACATGTATTAACGTTTCCGTATTAATACAATTATAGCATGCAAAATAAATATTTATCATAAATAAGGAATACGATAATAACCACTTTATATTGCCTCTCGGGCATATTCCCTTCAAGTTGGGGGTGTCCCTTTTTCCCCTAAGGAGGGTCCTATATGAGGGAGAAAGAATCTTTCTACCAAATTGGCGCTTAACATATTGTTGGAAGTCAAGAAAAACTTGATACACATCAGAATATTACTTAAGCAAATAAATCTAAGTAAATTTGCTAAAATCATCAATGAAGCTTACATAATATGCATGTTCGCATACAAAGAGAGTAGCTGGACGCCATACATAAAAAATATATGTTCCAGGGGACCGTAGAAACAATAGTGGATACATGATAGAGTAGCTGGTGACTCTTGACCTGCTGGCATGGATCACATAAGTAAGAATTTGTTTTGGGGAAATATGAGAGATTATTCTTCCTAAGAACTTGCTAAACAATAAAGTATGAAGGATGCCCTAGACGACGAGGCCATGTACCGAACGAAAGGTCGATGGTGACAAGAGCAGAGCAAGATGAGGAAGAGGATAGAAGGCTAATGCATGCTTACGCCAACTATTTCGCCGACGACCCGTTGCACGATGACGTCACATTTCGACGCTGTTTCAGAATTAGACGGAAGCTTTTCCTGAAGATCGTTGAGGAATTGAGAGAGTTTGGTGATTACTTCAAACTGAAGAGAGACATTGTTGGCACGCTTGGTTTCTCCACAATCTAAAAATGCATAGTTACTCTCGAGATGCTTGCATATGCAATTCCCGGAGACACGCATGACGACTACCTCTACATGGCCGAGTCCATAGCCATCGACTGCATATACAGGTTTTGCTGGGCAATTGTGGTAGTGCTTGGGAAGAAATACTTGAGAACATCCAATGCAGAAGACACAACTCGAATCTTGGAACAGAATGCAGCTAGGGGTTTTTCAGGAATGTTTGGAAGCATTGATTGTATGCACTGAGCATGGAAGAACTTTCCATTCGCGCACCAAGACATGTACAAAGGTCATAAAGGATCATGTAGTGTGGTGCTTGAGGCTGTGGCAGACCTGAATATGTGAATTTGGCATGCTTTCTTTGGTATGTCAGGATCACACAATGACATCAACGTACTACAGTATTCAAATGTGTTCGGCGGTCTTGTTGAAGGTAGAGCTACTCCAGTGCAGTTCGAGATCAATGGCCACCAGTATGACAAGGGCTACTACTTGGCAGGTGGCATCTACCGAAGATTATCAACATTTATAAAGACAATCTCAAACCCTGTGCCTAGAGAGAAGAAAGCTTGGTTTGCCACACAAAAGGAGGTTTGTAGGAAGGATGTGGAGAGGGCATTCGGTGCGCTGCAAGCTCGATTTTCCATTGTCAGGTACCTTGCCCTTACCTGGTCGAAATATCAGATGTGGGAGGTCATGATTGTCTGTGCGATCTTGTACAACATGATCATTGAGAGCGAACATGAGACTCCAGTGTTTGACACCGAACCATATTATCGCCAAGGTCCCCTTACAGATATTGACCACCAAGTGCCACATGTGTTTGCTTCTTTTCTTGCTAGGCGGCAAGAAGTTCGAGACATAAATACTCATAGTCAACTGCAAGATGATATGATGGAGCATTTGTGGAGGCTCAAAGGAGCCAGATAGTTTCTTTATTTGTTTGTCTTTGTTTGCTATATTGAACTTTTTGAATTGTTTGTTTAATTTCATGAACTTGTAAAAAAATTGAATGTTCAATTATTTATTTTCTATATTAAAATTGTTTAAAGTACTCCCTCCGATCCTAAATAAGTGTCACGGTTTTGAACTAACTCTAGTTTAAAACGGCGACACTTATTTAGGATCGGAGGTAGTACTTGTTTGATTTGATAAACAAACTTGTTGATTTGATTAAAAAACTTGTTGATTTTTCTAAGCTAGAGCCCCCCTCCCCCAACAATTCATCAGTTTATCCGGCGCCCCACCCCCATACGGGCCAAAAAAGGCCGCGTCGGATGCCGTACGAGGGGTGTTGGTGTGTGTGGAGATGCTCTTATTGGACTGGTTCATGTGCGAGAAGTGTGGGAGAAAGGAAACCGTGGAGGAATTTAATTTCTTCTAATTTATGTGTTTTAAAATGTTGACCCCAGAAAATGATCCCTCGCGAGCTATACGTTGTTAGGTAGATAAGACCTCTCTAGCACCAAATTATATGCGCTCAGATGACACTCCATTTAATTCCGTCATCAAGAGGACTCGAAGCCGGGTTGGCTGGCTACGCACTCGCTAGCCTTACTACCAAATCAACGCTTGGTTCTCTTACTTTGTGTGTTTTCGACATATTTCACCTTAATATTAACATACCCGCTCACAGTTAACTTTGTTTCTCTTCTAATTGAAAAGATAGGCTCCTCACGTAACGGACTCCTACATTTAGTATTTATCGTGAGCTGAACTACCTAAATTGGTACTTTTATATTACTCTATTTGGTCCTAAATTAAGCGATTTTATTTTATCTAGGCACAGATGTATCTATCAACTAAGACTAGCCTAGATGGTACTATGCATCGTGCAAAATACTTATGTGCCATTACAATTAATGATAAAAGATATAGTATTGGTATCATAGGTAAATACAATATCATAGCATGTGGAACTAGAAGAACTAATCTCAAATAAACTTTGTACACAAATTTACATTGAGATTCTATAAAAATAAATACACTAAGACTATGATACTATAATATGATACTATGTATACTATGTATTGCATTATGAAGATGGTATCACGTACTAGTATCATATACATGATACTTCCTATTGTGATTAGTTTAAACGGATTTGCTAGTTCTCAGGCGCCTGAGAACTTCTTAAGTCTCAGTCGTCTCTTTCATCATTTGATTTACCTCGTGATTCGTGCTACACATGAGTTGCAACTTGAATGTAACTGAGAATTTAATGAGTTGCAACTAGGTTGTAACTGAGAACTAGTACAAATCTTATGAGTTGCAACTAGGTTGCAACTGAGAATTAACAAATATTAAGATGACATCAGCGACTTAGACATAACTAATTCTCAGGCGCCTAAGATCTAGACACTCCCTAGTTTAAAATATGTTTCGAGCATGCATAGTATATATAGCAAAATAAAATCACTTAGTATTTTGGAAATAGAGTGAGTATTTAATTGATTGAAATATGGGCCACATCCTATAGGAGTACCTAGTCCACCCATGCCACACCAAATCCACCTCCGACTCGTATCATGGTTTAACTAACCGGTTTTCTCAGTTTAAGGTTGGGGTTCTAACCCGTATTGAAGTTGAATGTTGCAAATTAAACTAGGTCATGATTTTAGGGTTGAAATGTGCACTTTTCTCGTTCCAATCCATATATTGCAACTAGCACTCCTATGCAGTCAGCTGCCATGATTTCTTGCCTCACACCGGCTCCATGCTATCTTTTACTTTTTAAAGTTAACAGAATAACTGCTAAATTTATTGATTAAATAGAAAATGAATTGTTTGGCAAGACATGCCTAAAACACCACAAGACATACAAAACTCCAAAAGGTGGAACAATCAGATCTGCCAAGAGCATTTGGGCCAACCTCGACGACTCTGGAGAGAAACGACATGCCAAGATATAAGAACATGCGTCTCTAAACCCGCAAGAAAAGATCAAAGAGCTCATATGACACTCCTTGCATGTGAAGGGAGCTCCTGCAGCTACCGCCACACAACCTCGCGAGCCACGGGTCCGTCTAATCGGACCCATCTCAAAAACAATGCCTTTAAGAGGGAACACGACGCCAAATAGCGCCGTCATCATCTCATCCGAAGATCGAATGTGGAGTTTTTTTCAGAGCATGTCAAGGTAGAAAGGTGAGAGTTCTTGCTTCGATGCCTTCAAGAAAAGAACGACACCCGTAGGCGACGCCATGGACCGCTCCGGACATAGCCAAAACACGGCTTTCACCGACAGCCTCACCCACACGAACCCAACTAGAAACCAATCAGCCGCCGTGCAATACGCCACCCCACCGAACATGCCTTCACGGCCAACCACGTCTCCCTGACTAGCCATCACGCTGCTGGCTCTTCTTCCTCCTCCCAGCACTGGATGCCACAACCCCTCTCTCTCTCTCTCTCTCTCTCTCTCTCACACACACACACACTTGTCCCTGCTGACTTGTCCCTGCCGGCGTTGCGCAGCCAGGAGCACTACCCCACTCACAACCTACTTCTTCTCCCCAGCTGGCGGGAGAATGCAACACCTCACCACGGTGCCATTCATCTCACGCTTCTGCAAGCAAGTAAGATGCGTGCAGCGACTGTTGTTCTCTAGACCCAGATCGGCCCTGATAGAGCCCTTGTCGCGGGCATCATGGGCAATGCCAATGCTCCTCGATGACAAACGTCCGCACCTCCTTCCCTCCTTCACATCCAACTCCCACACAGCCACTGCTCCCTCCGGTTCTTCCTCCAGCACCGCCAACGTGCTCCACGCGCATCTCCACGGCAGCCCCCGGATGGGGTCCGAACCTCCACATCGCGCCGACAGTGAGCCTTCTGTGCCGCCTCCCCGCCACCAACCGCCATCTTGCAGCAGCACCTCGGCCAAAGAGGAGGCCGTCGCCACACCCATGGTGGCCAGGACCACCACGTGATGGATCCCGTGCCTCCCAGCCGCCATGACTGTCTCCTCCACGAGAAGAAAAGGAGGTGCTGCTTTGCCCAGCGGCGTGAGCTGACGGCGGCGAGGGAGGAGGAGGGGGTGGGGACGGCAGCTGCGGTGGATTTGGGATTCCGCCCGAGCTGCTCCAGGAGGAGCGACACGGGGGCTGTTTTTTGCGTTTCCGCATGATATCTTCTAGCATTTGGCTAGCCTAGAGCGCAGAGCGCTAACCAGACATGTACCTTTTGGTCGCAGCATCCCTCGACGCACCGCAAAGAAAGAAAAAAGGGTAATGGTGTGCCACTCACGATTCAGCCGTAGAAGCGAGGAAACAGACCGAGAATAGGTAAGCAAAATCCAGGAACTTGTCAGATTGCTTCTTTGGTCCCACCGGCAAGGCCTAGATCCAGGCAAATCATGCCTGGCTAGTCCTTCATAGGAAAAGAATCACACTACAAAGAAGGGTACAGATGCGTTACCTTTCTAATATGGACGAACCAAAGCAGATCCGGCGTCGCCTCTGTGCAGTACTGTCATGAGGATGAGCCTATGTAGATGGAGGAGTGGTGCCGCCTGGTGGAAAAAAAAAAGGAGGAGGTGAGATCCGAACAAGGAAGTAGCTAGTACTCCAACAGGTGTCTGAAATCAATACAGATAAGTGTATCCTAATTTTATCATACAACAAGGAGCAGAAGATTGCACCTGAGTTTATCAGCATGCTCCTGGATCTCCTCGGTCGCTGCCCGCTTGTTCATCAGTATAAAACTGAATCTCAATCCAAATACGTACAGTACCATATGTGACCCGATTTCTCAGCACACCGGATCGGAGTTCGGAGGGGTGGGGATCTGATGTCGGTCCTGTCATGACACGAGCTTGAGCCAGCCACGACAGGGCGACAAAACTCCGGGCTCCGGTGACCTGACACCAAAGGGAGCGACGTCCTTAATAAATTCAATCAAATAAATAAAATTGGAGAGGGGCCATGAACAAATCGAGCAAATCTTGAAGGCTAGAATTAAATTGAAATTGTTTTTACCAATACATACATGTAGTAATTCGCCTCCTGCTTGTTGCCAGGTTCTTCCTGGTGCCGGCCGGCCGTATATATGTCTATACCGGCCCTCATCCGCAACCTTATGTCGTCGCTGGAATGAAGTGCGGCACCTGAGATCCATGGAGCTGGCAGACGTCAATCCGAGTTGTGTTTGTGCAGGTCTTTCTTCTTCTTGCAGTTGAGCGAGAGGAGGAGGGTACAAGGAGGAAACACGGTTATGGAGGGAGGGACGAACCAATATCTACCAGATTTAGTGGTTGGCGCAACAACCCGACAGGATGGTTGTGGGCTTGCAGCTAGCATATACTATTTTCTTTCTTGTTTAAAAAAAAAGATAAAGCGGCTTAACAGCGAAAGCACCTTGATATGAGAAACAAAGGAGGAAACGCGCCCCCATGCTCTGACCTCTTACGGGTCTAGCGGGCTGCATTGCGGACAAACGTTTGGCTCTTTAGTATCGATCTTATCTGCACCGACTAGGATAGCGGTGGCGTTTCTTGCTAGAGCATCTCTAAGGCATACCGCTTACCGCAGACCGAGCGGAGATTTTTAGCTCCGGAGTTTCGGTGTTTTTCCTTTCAAATTTTTTTTAAAAAATATCTATTCAACTCATAATTTATTCTATAAACGTACAAAATATTAATTTAAAATATTTTGTATTTTAAGCTGTACAAAAGACAAAAGTGTAGATCTATACAAATATGTTTTCAAATCTCCAAATTTTATCAAAATTTTTATTTTTTGTATAGGACAAAATACAAAGAATTTTACGTCATGGTTTTGCATGCTTGTGGAATACGACATTGATTATATCTGGATTTTTTTTTCATATTTTATAAACCTGTAAAATATAATATTTTTTATAAACAAATAAAGTACTAGCGCTCGGGAGTCAAGGACCTTCCGACTGAAAATATCTCCATCTCTCCTATTAGAATTGTGATAAAGCCATCAAACTTAGTGTACACGGAACTATAACTAACGTCAGATCTAATCAAATTTAAAGGATCATATCGCTTGAGTGGTCCGCCACCAAATCGAAGGGTTGAGATTCAATGCTCAAACCTAGAAAACAAAACCAACATAGAACAGAACCTTGTTAGGGTTTAAATGTTGGATTCACAAAAGTGAATCCATTTTACCGTAGAATCCATAATCAAGATCAAGAACTAGTCCTGAATCTTAGCATCTTGAGGTAGGCAATCACAAAAGCACAGTCAAAAAGATAGAAGTGAAAACCAAATATCCAGACTCATCAGCACATGATCCACTACCATAGTAGTTGATAGCCACTAGAACAAACCCAAGAGAATGATCACATAATCAAATACCAAGATAGTAGCCGAATTTCATCTTATTTAACACTACTAGGGAAACTGCTATAAATAGATAGATCATCTGTGGCTCGTGTTCTGGACCATGCGCCATAGAAGATAACCAGTGGCGCATAACAACAAACTTCGGTGGCGCATATGGTCATATGCGTCATAGAAGTTATGCGCCACAAAAATATAGGGTGGGCCCCACCGCAGATCCTTGTTGACCGTACTCTGACCAACCTTCCGTGGCACATATGTGGACATGCGCCACAGAAGTCTTTTCTTTTGTGGCGCATGTCCACATATGCGCCACAGAAACTGAGTGTGGGCCCCACAACATGTCCTTTTTGACCGCACTCTGACCAACCTTCTGTGGCGCATATAGCCATATGCGCCATAGAAGTGTGAACTCCTGTGGCGCATGTAACACCCTCAGAATCGGACATATGCAAGTTTCAGCGATCCCCGCCAAACCCGCATAGAAACGATTCAAAGGTGCCCACCAAGCACTTTCGTGCGGGTGGAAAACGAAGTAATATCATTACACAATAGTCCGCGATGGAACCCACAGAATAGATATATACAACAACATCAAGAGTCAAGAATACAGATATACAATACAAAGATCCAAATCACCTTCAACGACAGCGTCAGTAAATGCGGACAAGATGCAAATTGAGCTAAGAGCCCCGAAGAATAACCAATGGCGTCCATAACCCCCTTAGGCCAAGGGAAGGGTAACCTCGCTAACGACGCCGATCTCAAAACCGCTTAAACAAAAGGGGTGCCGACACAGGCAAAGGAAAAGAGAGGTCAAGATCGAGGCAAGTACACGGCGAGGCTAGAATTCGGCGGTCCTCGCCTACATAGGTATGGTGGACTGAAGCGACAGCGCAGCATGCACTAAACAACCTATAGAGACTCAAAAACAACTGGAGGCTATCAGATAGGGATAAGAAAGACCTATTCGGATCCAACCTAAAACTATCTTCAAGCATACCCATCCTGGTATTTCCCCCTCGAGACCAAACGAGGAAGTCAACCGAGGAACTCACACAATTGGTAGTTTTATTCATTCCGTTATAGTTGCGGCAATTACTAGTCAGATATAGATAGCATGAGTCATCATGATATAATAAGTAGTGGGCAGTTTTAGTTAACCATTCCGTTGTAGTTATAATACTTACTAGTCAGATACATATAGCATGAGATATCCCAAAACCCAGCAGTTGTTGGTACTTTTATTTAGCCATTCCGTTATAGTTGCAATACTTACTAGTCAGATACAATGGTAGAAGGCAACAACCCAAACAAGCAATTGTTGGCACTTTTATTTCCATTATAGTGAAGCTGATTACTAGTCATTATAAAGTCAAATTTATAGCACTACTTTAGTTATAGTTGTCTATGATCGAGATACTGTGCTCCAAGTCGTCCATAATCGCGGACACGGCTTTCAGAAAGTTTTACCTGCGGGGCACAAATAGCAACACACATACGATCAACCTCTAAAAACCAAATAAAACCCAACGAGGCATCACGACAAAGAAATCACAAGATTCATATAATATTTTGGGGCCACCCCACCAAGCTACCCTTCTGAAGTTGGCGGCTCGAGACGGACCGGAGGTTTGTGACGACTATCAGTAACGCATCGGGAACCCGAAAGTGTGGTGGGCTTGTCGATATGGCGTGTACGCACGGGGTTTCAAAAGCGATGCAGCGCCCACGCTAATCATAAATAAAGCAGTAAAGCATGGCATAAGTACAGGATAGTAATAAAGCCCCAAACTACTTTGTGGCCCCAAGAAATAAGATATGGCTCCAGCTCATGCTAAGGGGATTCATGGGCCCACATGCGGATAGTGCGAATATTCAAAGAACAAGTATCAAGTACTCGGGGTCCTACGGGACACAAGTGGACGGTTAAAAATCAAATAACATCTATTGCCCACCTGTGCCTCTGCATTATTTACCTACTTCAATTTTAGTTTTAAACTGTAATTAAAGTTATAATCATCTCCAACATAAAGCATATGGCAGTCTTCCAACAACTGTGGTGCTTGACGACACGCAACAACACTTGAGCAAGCGACTACGACACGCATGTCCAACTATTTATCAAACAACAGGTAATAGGATGTGTACAAGGCAATATGAGGCTGCAAGGGATATCACGGGTACGGAAACTAGAGCATCGCAACACAAATAGCAATAGATCAACAGGAGGGAATAAATACTATGAAAGTAAGATAGGTAGAAAGGGGGAGATTGATCGCCTAAAAACATTGCCGGAGGTTCATCCGAAGATCGGGTCGACACTCGCATCCACTCATCGGCCTAATCCGTGAAGAAGCAAAGCACTAGAAGAAACACCGGATGCACTATTTAATACTACGGCAGAAGATCGGGCATGATGCATGTATGATGTATGACATGGCAAAGATGCGATGCGATTAGGCAAGATTAAGTGGAACCGAGGTCCCGACAATTAATTGTTAAGTTCATGTTGTTTAGATATCCCGCAATTTAAATGTTGTCTTAACATGGCAAAATTATGTCATCAGTTCGCTACACAATTTAAATGAGACCAATATAAGACAAGATTTGCCCATATATAGGCTCCATATTTATTATTAGATGAGTCGACAACATACCCCCAACCCACAATATGTATGCAAGGATGCTCAATTCATATGCAACAAGATATATATTTCATTTATAAAAAATAAAGTCTCGGAAAGAGGGTCACACATTGGTCTGAAGATCTTGGGTTCGATGTGGTTCGGGGTCAGGCTTCGGATATGGGAAGTTCTTGTTGTTCCAGCTTCGAGAAGATCTTATCGGCGACAACACCACATACACGGTAATCGGATGGTTGTGGTACTCGCTTTGCATCGACATCAGCTCACCACTCTCTGAGAATTGAGGAGTCACTTCGACGAACTCAACCAAAAACAGAGATGCGGTCTGTGCCTGGAAGGAAAACATGGTGAACACAATCGGCCACAAGACGGAGGATTGCAAACAGCTATCAAAACAACTAGCTAAGTGTACGGGCTGCAGGGTCAAGGGCGCTACATGGCAGCACCTGCACTGAAAACAACACTGTCGTGCACGCAGCCAAGAGGCAGACAAGGGGCGACGAGCTCGCGAGGCCTAGATGACATCGGCACCAAGACGGCGGATGGGGAGCTGGCGGCGAGGAGGCCTCGGCGCCCACGCTGGGGTCGAGGTGGTGCTGTGGTCAGCACGGAGGCGGTGTGGGCGCTGGCGGCGCTGTGATCGCTGGAGGAGGTCCGTCGAGGAAGAGGTAGGACTGGAGCCGACGGTTATAGAGGTAAGGCGCAGGGGCTCCAGCGGGGCGGCCTCGGCAGCTGGGCTCGGCCGGCTGCAGGGAAGGCGATGGCGGACACGGAAGCAAAGCGATGAGGAGGTCCTGGCGCCACAAGGAGCTTGCGGAGGAGGAGAGACAGCGGAGGTGGCAGGGGCTTGGTGGATCTTGGGAGGCCGAGGCGGGCGGGGCTGTGGCGAGCGCCTGGAGGAGGCGGCAGCGGCGGCCGGACAGGGAGGGACGGCACTAGCGCCGGAGGAATACGGGGGTGCCGGAGTCCCTGCGGGAGGCTCCATGGGGACGCGGGCGCACGACAGGGAGGGGGGTCTCGCGGCCAGAGGAGATGAGGTACGACCAGCAGAGAGGGTCTGGGGCGGTGGCGGTACTCAGGGCAGTGGTCGCTGGCGGCAGGGTGATAGGTGGTGAGGAAGGGCGGCAGGGATCGAGGAAGGGATGAAGGCGAGGTGGTTGGCGACGTGGGTCGGGGACTCACGAGCGAGGAAGGTGGGTTCGAGAGCGACGGGTCGGGGTAGGGGTTTTCGGTGGTGGGGCCAGAGGAGCGACGAGAGTTGGGGGGATCGCGTGGGGGGCGCGTTGACGGGATGGACCGGGTAGTGGCGGCGGCTGCTGGGGAGTGCGGGTGCATGGGGAGAGTGGCAGCGGGGTGGATGGGAAGGAGTGGAGGCTGTGGTAGGTCTAGGTTAGATTAGGGTTAGGGTTTGGTTGGTTGGTTGGTTTGGTCAAAACGGGCTGGGCCAGCCGGGGTAGTAGGTGGCCTGGCCTACGGGTCGGGCTATCTCCCCTAAAGAAATAGGTTTTTATTTATTTTCTTTTAAAGTAAAACATTTTTAAATATGTGCTTAGACAAATAAAATACTCTGAACAAGCCCGGGGTTTGATATTTGAAATAAAGAGAGGCTATTTGTAGAAAATAAAATAGGGCTTTTCAAGAATAGTTTTAGTGAAATTTATGCATGATATCATGATGATGCACAAAATATAAAAAACAGGTGATTTTCTAGTAGTGGTTTTACCCGGGGTGCTACAGCGCATATCGACCATATGTGTCACAGAACTCGGCGCCCAGATGTGCAAAAAGGTTGCAACTTTTGCAACCCTCTACCTATCACCATCCATTTCACATCCTTCTTCCCCCTCTTCTAGCTCGTCTTTCTCCTCTCTCTCTCCCACCCCATTGTGCCCATACTTTTCTCCATTTGTTGTATTTAAACCTACTATAGTTGATAGATTGGTTAGGAAAAGCTGTAGGGGTTTGTAGCATGGAAAACAAAAAAATTCTATCGCATGAACACGCAAAAGCCAAGATCTAATCTACTACATCGGTGCAACGAGTTTATAGAGTTTTCAATAAAATGCTGGGGGGCTTTGCCCCAGAGTCCTTATGCTAAAAAAAAGTTTATAGAGTACTAACCCTCGTAGATCCAAAGCATTTTAACGAGATCGGATTCTCGTGGTTGATGTAGTCGTTCACTTGTCGATCTCAAGATCGTGTAGACGATCCTTACGGTGCCATGTTCTGGCAGCGCTTCCACAGTCGGTCACACGTACGGTACTCGATGAAGATCTTCCTCTCCCTTGTTCCAGCAGGCATTGAAGGTTATACATCTCCTCGTGATCCCAGCAGCACGACGGTGTGGTGATGGAGGTGGAGGAGTAGATCCTGCAGGGCTTCGCCTAAGCCGGAGCAGGTATGGTGGAGTAGAGAGGGCCTCGTCGTCTAGGGTGTAGGCGGCAAGGAGAGGGAGGCGCCGACGGCTAGGGTGTAGGCAGCAGCGACTTGGAGAGGAGCGGCAACCTAGGTCAAGGGGTGAGAGGGGGTGGCGCCCCCTCCCCTCTTTATGTTCGTGGAGGGGAGGCGGCCAGGGTGGCCGAGTCCTCCCCCAACTACCCTTGTGGTCGGTGGCTTGCGGAGGGAGAGGGAAACCTAGTTTCCCTAGGTCTCCTTTCCTTCCCCCACTAGGACTTTTGACTTTCCAAATTGGGATTTGACTTTTCAAACTAGACTTTGACTATTTAAACTAGAGTTTGATTCCCACTTCCTAGTCTTTGCCGACTTGGCCTAGTGCTTGATGCCTCCACCCCCACTTGGGTATGGTGCATCCACGTGCCCCCCTTACGGGGTGGTGGACCTTCTAGAACCTTCTAGAAGCTTCCGGTGAAAACACGGAAAACATTTCGGAACCCCAAAATTGGACTTTCCTTATATGAATCTTATTCTTCGAACCATTCTGGATCTCCTCGTGATGTCCCAGATCCAATCAGAGACTCCTAACAACATTCGGTCTCCAACTCATATTCCATATCTACTAAACAACACTGAATCCTTAAGTGCGTCTCCCTACGGTTCGCGAACTATACAGACATGATCGAGACACTTCTACGATCAATAACCAATAGAGGAATCTGGAAATTCATATGGATCCCACATATTTCTATGATTACATTGTGATCGAATGAACCGTTTACATATGATACCGATTCCCTTTGTCACGCAATACTTTACTTATCCGAGGTTTGATCGTTGGTATCTCTATACCTAGTTCAACATCGTTACCGATAAGTACTCTTTACTCGTTCTGTGATATGACATCCCTTGTGACCTAGTCACATGCTTGCAATCCATTTGGATGACATTCCACCGAGAGGGCCCAGAGTATATCTATCTGTCATATGGATGGAAAAATCCCACTCTTGATCATGTGCCTCAACACATACTTTTAGAATACCTAATGCCACCTTTATAACCACCCAGTTACGAAAGTGGTGTTTGATGTCATCAAAGCATTCATCCGATGATGGTGATTAACATGATCTCATGGTCGAAGGATTAGGTTACTATGTATTTGAAAGCTTGTAGCAAACGAACTCTAAATGACTTGATATTATGCTGCACTTATATAGGAGTGTGTCCATCATATCATTCTCCTAATGACATGATATTGTTTATTAATAACATAATTTCCATGATCAGGAAACCATGATCATCAATTAATCAACAAGCTAGTTTTAACAAGAGGATTTACTAAGGACTCATTTTATGTTTACAAAACACACAAGTATTAATGTTTCCTATTAATACGATTATAGCATGGGATGTAAACATTCATCATAAACACAAAGATATAATAATGACCATTTTATTATTGCCTCTTGGGCATATCTCTAATAGTCTCCCACTTGCACTAGAGTCAATAATCTAGATTACATTGTTATGTACCTAACACCCATGGCGTTCTCGTGTTGGTCATGTTTTTCCCTAGGGAGAGGTTTAGTCAATGGATCTGCCACAGTCAGATCTATGTGTACTTTGCAAATATTTATGTCACCATCTTGGACATGCTTGCGAATAGCATGGAAACATAGCTTGATATGCTTCAGCTTTTTGTGTGACCTTGGCTCATGTGCATTGGCTATGGCACCCATGTTGTCACAGTAGATGGCCATTGGGTCCAACGCACTAGGTGAAAGGAATATGCCCGAGAGGCAATAATAAAGTGGTTATTATCGTATTCCTTATTTATGATAAATGTTTATTTTGCATGCTATAATTGTATTAATACGGAAACATTAATACATGTGTGTTTAATAAACAAAAAGGAAGTTCCTAGTTATGCCTCTCTTATAAACTAGCTCGTTGATTAACAAGATGATCAAAGTTTCCTGATCATGGACATTGGATGTTGTTAATAACGAGGTCACAACATTAGTGTAATGATGTGATGAACATTCATCCAAAGTATAGCATTACGATCAAAGTCATTGAGTTTATATTGCTATAACAACTTATGAAGTGATCCTAATCCTCTAGACCATGAGATCATGTCAATCACTAACACCGGAAGAGTTTCTCGATGACATTAAACGTCACACCGTAACTGGGCGATTATAAAGATGGCTTCAGAACTACTAAAGTTGTTATGTTGAGACTCATGGATCAAGAGTGGAATTTGTTCATCCCGATGACAGATAGATATACTCTGGGCCCTCTCGGTGATATCACATTGATTAGCTTGCAAGCAAGTGATTTGATCACTAAAATGTTATATCATGGGAACGAGAAAAGAGTGCATGTCGGTAATGAGATCAAACTAGGTATGGAGATACCGATGATCGAATCTCGGACATGTAATATATCTTGAAACAAAGGGATTAAGATACTAGCGTAAAAGGTTCACACGATCACAAAAGTCATCGTTGAATGTGTGGAGTCAAGACGGATCTCCGTGTCCATTGCGATTATTGATCGGAGAGGGTCTCGATCATGTCTGCATTATTCATGAACCGTAAGGTGACACACGTAAGGGATACCGACACCATTCGAGCAAATGATATGTAAAAAAGAAAAGGAAAGCACGAATTTATTTCACTAGACAACAACAGGCTTTGTTGAAATTGCTAAAACTGGTTCTGCATGTGAAATTGAATACTAGCAAGGGGTTTTATGTGAATGTTTGTTAATTAAAGTAATTAACAAAATTCTGAATAAATAAATAAATAAAATAGTTTTATTTAAATGAGAGCTTGCATTAAATTTGGTGGAAATTTAATGCATGCGAGTGGATTTTTGAGTGGAGGCTCTTTTATGGGAGTGGAGGCTTTTCATTTTGAGTGGGAACTCCACCCACATGAATGTGGAAGAGGTGGGGGCAGCCACCATGGCTGGCGCCATGCCCCTTGGGGTGCCCCCTCTCCCTATAAAATGCCCCCCTCTCATTCTCTCAAAGCACACCTCCTCGCGAAGGATCTCTCTCCCCCTTTAGAATTTCCCCATGGTCTCGGATCAACGAGATACATGTTCCCGGTGGCTTTTTCTGGAAGGATTTGTTGCTTCCGCTGCTTCGCTAGAGCGAGGGCGCGGAGGTTGTCGGGGTACCCGTACGTGTGTGCGATCATGGATGCACCACTGCTTTGTGGTGCTGGACTTGATGGTGCTGGACCGGTTGGACCAGATGGACTTCATCATGATCTTGAGATTGGCAAGCGTTCGTCTACATCATCCACAAGTACAACCTCGTTAACACTATTCGGTCTTCAATGGTATGTATTCTATGGATGTATCTCCACCTGTTGCTTGTATCTAGTAGATAGATCTTGGTACTTAGATGTTCCCATCGTTAGGAATTTTTTTGTTTTCTATGCTACGAACCCAAAAGTGGTATCAGAGCCAGATCTATGCATAGATTCTTTGCACGGGTAGTACACATATGAGTATGTGGGCGATGATGATCATTTTATTGCTTCTTAGTTGTAATTTGGATATTGGTGGCATAGTGGGATGAAGCGCCCCGGACAAACTTTACATGTCCTCGCACATGATACCTGTTCCACGCTTGACATGCAACTAGTTTTGCATAAGTGGCTAGCGGGTGTCTGTCTCTCCTACTATAGTCAATATCTAATTTGCAACGAGTTGTCAACAATTTGGTTATCCTCGTTGTGGTTCATGTTCGTAGGTAAGAACGGTTCTATCTTCGAAACCCCTAAGCCACGTAAAACTTGCAATGGATAAATTAGAGGCGTCTAGTTTAGATTGTTGCTGGGATAGTATTATGATATGGTGATGTTGTAAGTAGAAGTATGAGATGATACTCTTACAACACACATAGCATGTAAGTTCCATAGACCTTGTCCTTACACATAAAGGTATGATAGTGATCATACCATGGTGCACATGATGGAGATCATATGCGGGAACCATATCATTTCACTTATAAACATGTGATGTTTAATTGCATCTTATATTGCTTGTTTGGCGTTTTATTAGCATAATAAGATGATACCTCATTTAGATATCAAGATAAAAATGTGTTCTTCCTTAAGTATGCACCGACAATGTTTCGTCGCTTCAAGACATCACGTGATGATCGGGTGTACTTGAATTGTAGGGTTTCATAGCATGGAAAACAAAAAATTTCTATCGCATACAAACAAACAAGCCAAGATCTATCTACTATATTGTAGCAATGAGTCGATGGAATAACTTACCCTCGAAGATTCCAAAGTGTTCAACGAGAGCGGATTCTCGTGGGTGATGTAGTCGTACTCTTCCCGATCTCAAGATCGCGTAGACGATCCTTCTGGCGCTGCTCCTAAGCGCTCCCGCAATGGTCACACGTCGGTACTCGACGAAGACCTTCCTCTCCCTTGTTCCAAAGAAATGGAGGTTGTAGCACTCTCCTCGAGATTCCGGCAGCACAACGGCGTGGTACCGGAAGTTGAGGGGAAATCCCGCAGGGCTTCGCCTTAAGCCGGAGCGAGTATGGTGGAGTATGAGAGAGCTCCTCGGTGATCTAGGGTTTAGACACACCAAGGAGGAGGGGCTAGAGCCTGGCTAGGGTTCCGGGACCCCAAGTCGGCGGGCTATGGAGGGCGCAGCTTTCTAGGGTTTGAGGAGGACTTGTCTAGAGGAGGGAGCCCCGCCTCCTTATATAGGTGGAGGGGCCGCCAAGGGGAGGAGGAGTCCTCCCAACTCGGCTTGAGGTGGCTGCCGGTTGGAGGAGGGATTCCCTCCCCAACTCGGTTTCCCTCCTTCCTCCTCTTTCCACTTTCCAAAACTTGCCGTTTGACTTTCAAACTAGCCGTTTGACTTTTCAATTTAGGATTTGAATAAACCCTTTATTTTGGACAGCGAATACACTTAGTACATGATGCAATCATTCCAACTTGCAATGACACACTCATGTACCCCCTACCCTCCGGAGTTGGGACATTCCGAACCTTCTAGAACATTCCCGATGAAAACACCTAATCATTCCCGAACTCAAACGGACTTTCCTTATATGAATCTTATTCTCCGTATCACCGTGATATCCGGATCCCATCCGAGACCAACAACATTCGGTCTCTTTCTCATACTACCATAACTACTCAAATAACGTCGAATCCTTATGTGTCTCCCTACGGTTCGTGAATTATGCGACATGATCGAGACACTTCTAACAATAACCAATAGAGGAATCGGAAATTCATATGGCTCCCACATATTTCTACGATTACTTTGATCGAATGAACCACTTACATACGATACCAATTTCCCTTTGTCTCACGATATTTTACTTATCCGAGGTTATGATCGCTTGTATCTCTTCATACCTAGTTCAACCTCACATCGATAAGTACTCTTTTCGCTCGTGATATGTGATCCCTTGTGAGAGTCACATGCTTGCAAGCTAATTGGATGACATTCCACCGAGAGGGCCCAGTATATCTATCCGTCATATGGATGGACAAATCCCACTTGATCCATGTGTCTCAACCAATACTTTCGAACACTCAATGCCACCTTTATAGCCACCCGCACGGTGTGGTGTTTGATGTCATCAAAGCATCCATCCGGTAAAGGTGATATGCATGATCTCATGGTCGAAGGAATTAGGTTACTATGTATCAGAAAGCATATAGCAATTGAACTATTGAAATGACTTGATCTTTATGCTACGCTTATCTATAGGAGTATGTCCACCATATCATTCTCCTAACGATATGATCTTGTTGTTGATAACATCTCAATGTTCATGAAAGGGAAACCACAATCATTTATCAACCAACAAGCTAGTGATGTATAGAGGCTATACTAGGGACTTCAAATTAAGTTTACAAATCACACAAGTATCAATGTTTCCTTGTTAATACTATTATAGCATGAATGTAAACATTTATCATAAACACAAAGATATAATAATAACTACATTTATTATTTCCTCTAGGGCATATCTCCAACAGTCTCCCACTTGCACTAGAGTCATCTAATCCAGATTACATGGTAATATACCGAACACCCATGGCAGTTTGGTGTTGGTTATGTTTTGCCCTCGGGAGAGGTTTAGTCAACGGATTCGCCACATTCTGATCTGTGTGTACTTTGCAAATATTTATATCCCCATCCTGGATATGTTCTCGAATAGCGTGAAAACGTAGCTTGATGTGCTTCAGCTTCTTGTGTGACCTTGGTTCTTACGCATTGGCTATGGCGCCCATGTTATCACAGTAGATATACATTGGGTCCAACGCACTAGGAACCACACCCAGCTCTGTAATGAACTCTTTCATCCATATCGCTTCTTGTGAAGCCTCTGAAGCATCCATGTATTCTGATTCAGTTGAAGATCTCACCACAACGCTTTGCTTTGCACTCCTCCAGCTAACTGCTGCACCATTCAAAATAAATACGTATCCAGATTGTGATTTAGAATCATCCGGATCGGTGTTCCAACTAGCATCGGTGTAACCATTAACATCGAGTTGTTCATCAGCCCCATAAGAAAGAACCATATCCTTAGTTCTTCTCAAGTACTTAAGGATGTTTTGATCACGTCCAATGGTCCACTCGGATCACTTTGATATCCGCTAGTTAAACTAACAAAGATATGCAATGTCGGTCTAGTACATAGCATGGCATACATTAGAGATCCTATGGCTGAGGCATAGGGAGTCTTACTCATCCTTTCTCTATCTTCGCCGATGTCGGACTTTGAGTTTTACTCAAGGTCGTATTGAGCAACATGGGCAAGAACCCTTTCTTGCTTTCTTCCATTCCAAACCTCTTTAGAACTTTGTCCAAATATGTACTCGTGACAATGATATTTGGCTTCGATCTATCTCTAAATCTTTATGCCTAATATGTAAGTCGCTTCGCCAAGATCCTTCATTGAAAACTATTATTCAAATATTCCTTGACACTATTAAGAAGGTCTACATCATTCCCAATCAACAATATGTCATCCACATATAGTATTAAGAATGCTACAGCTCCCACTCACTTTCTTGTAAATACAAGCTTCTCCATAAGTTTGTATAAAACCAAAACTTTTGATTACCTTATCAAAACGTTGATTCCAACTTCGGATGCTTGCTTCAATCCATAGATGGACCGTTGAAGTTTGCATACCTTGTTAGCATCTTTAGGATCGACAAAACCTTTGGGTTGCATCATATATAACTCTTCATCAATGTCTCCATTGAGGAATGTTGTTTGACGTCCATCCGCCATATCTCATAATCATAATATGCGATTGCTAACATAATCCTCACAGACTTTAGCTTCGCATCGGTGAGAAAGTCTCATCCTAGTCAACTCCTTGAATTTGTCGAAACCCTTTTGCGACAAGTCGAGCTTTATAGACGAGAACATTACCATCAAGATCTGCTTTCTTCTTGAAAATCCATTTGTTCTCGACAGCCTTGGCCATCCGGTAAGTCCACCAAAGTCCATACTTGGTTTTCGTACATGGATCCAATCTTGGATTTCATGGCTTCTTGCCATTTATTGGAACTGGGCTCATCATTGCTTCCTCATATGTCTCGGGTCATCGGTGTTGTCCACCAACATGACACTTAAAACGGGATCATACCAACTGGAGTGGTACGAGTTCTCGTGATCTCCGAGGCTCAGAGCAACTCAACCAAGTTTCATGATCACCATCATTAGCTTCCTCTCTTGGTGCATGCACCACAGAACTTCTTCCGTGCGCTACTCGCAATTTCGAGAGAAGGTTCGACAACCTCCGAAGTTCTACTTTCCTTCCAAATACTTCTTTCGAGAGAAATTCTTCTCTAGAAAGGATCCATTCTTGGCAACAAAGATTTTGCCTTCGGATCTATGATAGAAGGTATACCCAATAGTTTCTTTCGGGTATCCTATGAAGACGCATTTTTTCGCTTTGGGTTCAAGCTTGTCCGGCTGTAACTTCTTTACATAGGCTTCGCAACCCCAAACTTTAAGGAACGACAATTTAGGTTTCTTCCCAAACCATAATTCATATGGTGTCATTTCAACGGATTTAGACGGTGCCCTATTTAAAGTGAATGCGGCTGTTTCTAATGCATAACCCCAAAATGATAGCGGTAAATCTGTAAGTGACATCATAGAACGAACCATATCTAAGAGAGTTAGATTACGACGTTCGGACACACCATTCTGTTGTGGTGTTCTGGCGTGTCAACTGTGAAAGTATTCCACATTTCTTCAAATGCTCGCCAAACTCGTAACTTAGATATTCACCTCCACGATCAGAATGTAGAAATTTAATCTTCTTGTTACGTTGATTCTCTACCTCACTTTGAAACTCCTTAAACTTCTCGAAAGTTTCGGACTTATGTTTTATGAAATAGATATACCCATATCTACTCAAGTCATCTGTGAAGGTAAGAACATAACGATAACCATCACATGATGCTACACTCATTGGACCACACACATCGGTATGTATGATTTCCAATAAGTCCGTAGCTCGCTCCATCATACCAGAAAATAGAGTCTTAGTCATTTTTCCCATCAGACATGCTTCGCATCTTTCAAGTGATTCAAAATCAAGTGATTCAAGAAGTCCATCAGAATGGAGTTTCTTCATACGTTTCACTCCAATGTGACCAAGACGACAGTGCCACATATAGGCCGAGTTATTGCTTGATTTCAAACGTTTAGCCTCAATGTTATTGATATGTGTATTTCCACTATCGAGATTCAATAAGAATAGACCATCTATCAAAGGTGCATGTGCATAAAACATATTACTCATATAAATCGAACAACCATTATTCTCGGATTTAAACAAGTAACCGTCTCGCAATAAACAAGATCCCGATATAATGTTCATGCTCAACGCAGGCACCAAATAACAATTATTTAAGTATAAAACTAATCCCGATGGTAGATGAAGGGTAGCGTCAACCGCGATCACATCAACCTTTGATCCATTTCCCACGCCGCATCGTCACCTCGTTCTTCGCTAGCTTCCGCTTATTCGCAAAGACTTTGTTTGAAAGTTACAAATATGAGCAACCGAACCAAGATATCAAATACCTGTGTACTACTACGAGTACTAGTGAGATACACATCAATAACATGTATATCGATATACCTTTCTTCTTGATGTTGCCGTTCTTCAAATCCGCCAAGTACTTTGGGCAATTCCGCTCAAAGGACCTTCTCCTTGCAAGAAAAGCACTCAAGATCGTGCTTAGGTCCAGCCTTGGTCTTCGCCGGTGGTAACTTTCTTACCACCCTTCTTGAAGTGTCCCTTCGCTTAGACTTGCCTTTCTTGAATTTGGTGGTCTTATTGACCAACAACACTTGGTGCTCTTTCTTGATCTCCACTGCAGATTTCAACATGGCAAAGAGTTCGCAACGTCTTGTTCATGTTCTCGCATGTTGTAGTTCATCACAAAGTTCTTGTAACTTGGTGGTAGTGATTGGAGGACACGGAAATCCCCAAAGCATTAGGAATCACTATACCCAAGCTTTGAAGTTTGTTTATGTGCCTGCACATCTTAAGCACATGCTCACTGACGGAGCTGCCCTCTTCCATCTTGAAGTTAAAGAACTTTTCAGAAGCCTCATAGCTTTCAATTGCCGCATGAGGCTCAAAAATCAATTTGAGATCCTCGACAATATCATATGGGTCTGAATCTTCAAACCTTTTCTGAAGCTCCGATTCCAAACCATACAAGATAGCACACTGAACTATGGAGTACTGATTCTTTCGTGCGAGGTAGACATTCTTTACTTCATCGGAAGCATCGGCTTCAGGTGGGTCACCCAGCGGTGCATCCAGCACATAGGTCAAATTACCAGCTATGAGGACAATCCTCAAATTGCGGAACCAATCCGCGAAGTTGCTTCCATTGTTTTTCAACTTTTCTTTCTCTAGGAACGCATTAAAATTGATGGTAGGGGCTGCCATTGATCTACAACATATTTGCAATAGTTTAGACTAAGTTTATGACAAATTGAGTTCAAATTAATTAATAAAGTTAATCTAGGTGAACTCCCACTCAAAACAATATCCCTCACATTGTTTTAGTGATCACACGAACCAAATCCACCACATCAACACCGATCATCACGAGAGTTGATATAGTTTCAATGGCGAACAATCGTCATGTTCATCATATCTACTATATGATTCATGCTTTACCTTTCGGTGATCCGTGTTCCGAGACCATGTCTGTACATGCTAGGCTCGTCAAGATCAAACCTTAGTTTCCGCATGAGCAAATCTGGCTTGCTCACGTTGTATACACTTGCGGAATCTAACACACGATCATCACGTGGTGCTTCGAAACAACAAGCTTTAGCAACGGTGCTAACTAAGGGTGAACACTTTATGACTTGAAATTCATGTGCATGAGGGATCATCTTATAATGCTACCGTCGTCTACTAAGCAATACAAGATGCATAAAGGATTAACATCACATGCAATTCAATATATATGTGATATGATATGGCCTTTCTTCTTTGTGCTTCCGATCTCCATCTTCAAACACGAACATGATCTCCATCATCATCGGCATTGCATCAAGGTCAATGACGCTTCTCCATGGTTGTCGTCCACCGGCTTCAACTATTACAACTACTTTGAATAGACACGCGGGTCTTAACATAAATTAAAGACAACCATATGGATCCTGCCGGTTGCCAACTTACAATAAGGAACATTGCATACATCAAATATAATCACAATCATGGCCATATCACATCATCGCACACCTCGCAAAACAAAGTTAGACGCCTACTTTCTTTGCATGTTTTACGTGGTTTGGGGCTTTAAATAAGTGTCGTTCTAACTTACGAACATGAACCACAACATTGATACTAGTATTGTTAATCACATTGTAAATTGGATCTTAACTATGCTAGGAGAAACAGCACCATAAAGCCACTTATGCAATACAAGTTGCATGTCAAGCGTGGAGCAAGTCTCATGAACGATGTCATGTAAGGTTAGCCCGCTTCATCCCAACATACCGCAAGATGCAAAGTACACAAGAAGCAATCGACAATAAAAGCATCAACGCCCACAATGACCATTGTGTTCTACTCTGCAACAGATCTACATATAGACACGGCTCGATACCTTTGTAGGGTTTCGTAGCATGGAAAACAAAAATTTCTATCGCATACAAACAAACAAGCCAAGATCTATCTACTAGATTGTAGCAACGAGTCGATGGAATAACTTACCTCGAAGATTCCAAAGTGTTTAACGAGAGCGGATTCTCGTGGGTGATGTAGTCGATTCTTCCCGATCTCAAGATCACAGACGATCCTTCCGCACTGCGCTAAGCGGCGCTCAGATCGGTCACATTAAGATTTCGATTAAAACCTTCCTCTCCTTGTTCCAGCAGCGGAGGTTGTAGCACTCTCGAGATTCGGCAAGACAACGGTGGTACCCAAGTAGAGGGAGATCCGCAGGCTTCGCCTGGAGGAGGCGTATGGTGGATGAGAGAGCTCCTCGGTGATCTAGGGTTTAGACACACTAAGGAGGAGGGGCTAGAGCGGCGCTAGGGTTCCGGGACCCCAAGTCGGCTAGGGCAAAACCCTAGGTGGTGGCGGCTATGGAGGCTGCTTTTCTAGGGTTTGAGGTGAGGACTTGTGTGTCAGAGGAGGAGCCCCTCCTTATATAGGTGGAGGGTCCGGCCGCGCCAAGGGGAGGGAGGGGAGTCCCACCCCAACTCGGCTTGGAGGTGGGCCGCCAGTTGGAGGAGGGATTCCCTCCCCAACTCGGTTTCCCTCCTTCCTCCTCTTTCCACTTTCCAAAAACTTGTCGTTTGACTTTCAAACTAGCCGTTTGACTTTTCAATTTAGGATTTGAATAAACCCTTTATTTTGGACAACGAATACACTTAGTACATGATGCAATCATTCCAACTTGCAATGACACACTCATGTACCCCTTCCCCTCCAGAGTGCCGGACATTCCGGAACCTTCTAGAACATTCCCGATGAAAACACCGGAATCATTCCCGAACTCCGAAACGGGACTTTCCTTATATGAATCTTATTATCCGGACCATTCCGGATCACCTCGTGATATCCCGGATCCCATCCGAGACTCCGAACAACATTCGGTCTCTTTCTCATACTACCATAACTACTCAAACAACGTTGAATCCATAAGTGTGTCTCCCTACGGTTCGTGAATTATGCGGACATGATCGAGACACTTCTCCGAACAATAACCAATGGAGGAATCTGGAAATTCATATGGCTCCCACATATTTCTACGATTACTTTGCGATCGAATGAACCACTTACATACGATACCAATTTCCCTTTGTCTCACGATATTTTACTTATCCGAGGTTATGATCGTCGGTATCTCTTCATACCTAGTTCAACCTCGCATCTTGATAAGTACTCTTTTCTCGTTCCGTGATATGTGATCCCTTGTGAGCCAGTCACATGCTTGCAAGCTAATTGGATGACATTCCACCGAGAGGGCCCAGAGTATATCTATCCGTCATATGGATGGACAAATCCCACTCTTGATCCATGTGTCTCAACCAATACTTTCCAAAAACTCAATGCCACCTTTATAGCCACCCAGTTATGGTGTGGTGTTTGATGTCATCAAAGCATCAATCCGGTAAAGGTGATATGCATGATCTCATGGTCGAAGGAATTAGGTTACTATGTATCAGAAAGCATATAGCAATTGAACTATTGAAATGACTTGATCTTTATGCTACGCTTATCTATAGGAGTATGTCCACCATATCATTCTCCTAACGATATGATCTTGTTGTTGATAACATCTCAATGTTCATGAAAGGGAAACCACAATCATTTATCAACCAACAAGCTAGTGATGTATAGAGGCTATACTAGGGACTTCAAATTAAGTTTACAAATCACACAAGTATTAATGTTTCCTTGTTAATACTATTATAGCATGAATGTAAACATTTATCATAAACACAAAGATATAATAATAACTACATTTATTATTGCCTCTAGGGCATATCTCCAACATGAATCCACGAGCATATCTCGGGTGTAAGACAGTTTTACACACGCGAATACTAAGGTTCTTACTTGGCGAGCCTAGCATGTACAAACATGGCCTCGGAACACAGACCGAAAGGTTAAGCATGAGTCATATGTTTTGATATGATTACCATATGGATGCTCGCCTTTGAAGCTACACAGACTCACATGATGATCAGACTTGGTGTAGTGGATTTGGTTCATGTAATCACCAAAAAGACACGAGTGATGTCGTTTTTGAGTGGGAGTTTATTTCTAATTTGGATTAGTAGAACTCAATTTATCATAAATTAAATCAAAGTGAATTTGCATAATTTGTTGTAGTCATTGGCATTCGTTCACCACCTTATGCATAGTTATAATTGAGATAATAGAACTATAGAATTCTGGATATTTACTTTACGAACTGGTATCGTATTGTGTTGAGTGTCAATCTAAAGTTTAAAGTCCTATTGCAAACTTTCAGCAAACTCTGTTTACTCCATGAAATTTAATAATTGGTATTAAATCGAGAGTAACAATTCTAGTGTTAGTATCTTAAGTATCATGTTTGCCTCCATGATTCTTGATTGTTTTAATATCAAGTTTATCTAGGAGCTGAAAGAATTGATTAAGAAACCATCATGTGTGATAGATATAACGATATCTGAAACAATGTTTTGGTTGCAATATGATAGAGTATAATATATGTTCTCATATTGGATGAGAATTTGCGAAGGTTGGAGATGCTAGACATCCTAATTATCCAAAAAGGGTTTTGGAAAGTAATGTTATACTCATGATTCTCCTTTATAAGCTACATTAGCTTGATCATGAAAGTCGTCATGATAAGGATGAATATAAGATGTATGTAAAGTGTTTACTACACTAAAAAGATTACTAAAGAATGGATTTTGAAAGAATACCGATCATTTTGATGATGGTGATCTACTTCAAAGTGCAAGTCCAAAGGTATTATTATTTGAATATACACGCTTTGGACTATGTGTCATGTATATGGCATCACTTTTGATGTTGATAGATTCTTTTAAAAGGAAATGCTGAAAGAGAATCTATAAAATATATTTGGCAGAAAAGAAAAGATCAGAAATATCCAATTTAGGTATATGGATGATATACATGTTATGGTTGTATTCTTTGCTTGTTAAACAATGTGGTTCTTGGGTATTGGATACCGAATTGGTTGGTATGAAATTTCATACGTAACGACACAATTCATGAACCACAATGGCCTAATAAGTAACTAGCAAGAGAATATGAGATGATGTTCATCGAAAACAAACAAACCATTGTTTGTATTTCTAGTTGACATCAAAGATTGACTTCAAGATTTGTTTTAATAATTGTTATTTAAATCAGGTATTATGAGAACAAAGGTTGTTCAAATAATTACCGTATTCCATATAAGATGGATGATTTACAAATCTAGTTGGAGAAATCACACCCATAAAAACTAATGCTAAAATGTCACAAGACAAATGATTGAAAGATCACTTACGAAGTGACATCGCCGTTTAAATTACATTGGAAAGAAAACATGAAGAATCTCCATTTTCATGGATTTTTGGAGTCTTTGATTTGATCAAGTGACGCTTGTGAGACTTTCCTCGGGATAATTGAAACTTCGTTCAAAGGCCAAAGAAGAACGAATGACTAAAATATTGGAATTTATACATATCGATGTATGTAGTCCATTATGTGTAGTCGTAAGCGATGGGTTTCAACTTCATATACTTTCTCCGGAAACTTGAGTGAATATTCACTTAATGTTAAGAAAGTATGAAATATTTGAAAATGTTCAAAAACTTTCAAGATGAAGTGGAAAATCATTGTAACAAGAAAATAAAATGGTTTATGATTTTATCATAAGGGATTTATTTGAGTTACAAGTGTAACAAGAAAAATAAATGAATTATGATTTATCATAAAAGGATTTATTTGAGTTACAAGTTTAGCAAAACACCTAGATTTACATCTCCCAAAACACCATAGGAGTATGGAGTGTTTGAGATTTGTAATAAAACTTTGTTTGACATGGTTGGATCAAAGGTGTTATTTATAAAACTACCATTATGTTTAAAAAGATTAAAGCTTTAGAGACTACCTCTTTTACACTGAAAAGAGCTTCATCTTGATCCGTTGAAATGACACCATATGAGTTATGGTTTGGGGTAAAACCCAAATTGTCATTTCTTAAATTTTGGTATGCTAAACATAAGTAAGATGTTTACAACCAAAGTCGGATGAACATGTCTTTGTAGGTTATTTAGAATAACAATTGGTTATTCCTCCATAACACCAAGGACAAAAGGGTTTGTCTCTTGAAATGTGAAGTTTCTTGAAAAAGGAATTTTTCGCAAAATTTAAGTGGGAGGACAATAGAACTTTAATAAGGTTAACGAACCTTAGCTATATGTGCTGAGTTGCGCAGCGCCGGAAATCGTTCCGGAGGCTGCCATAATGCTCATAGCTTATGTGCCTCAAAGGTTGTGGTCACGGAGATCTAAGTTCTTATTGAACCAAGTCGGTCGGATAAACAAATCAAATGCTGAGTTTTGAGAATAAATCATTATTGTTTGACAATGATGAGCCAACCACATACAAAGAAGCGATGATGGGCCCTGACTCCGTCAAATGGCTTGAAGCCATAAAATCCGTGATAGTTCCATACACGAGAAATCAAGTTTTGAACTTGGAAGACCCTCCGGAAAGGTGTAAAAACCTATCAGTCGTATTTGGATCTATAAAGAAACAGACATGGATGTTTCACATCTATGAAATAGTCGACATGTCGTAAAGTATTTTATGACAAATGTTCAAGGACTACATATAATTTGGTATATGGTTGATGAATAAACAAAACAAAATTCTTCTAAAAGAATGGTTACTTAGGACGTGTGCATGACACGATCCAAAGGGTTTTGTTAATTCAAAGGATGCTAAAAGGGCATGCAAACTTCAATGGTTGAAGTAAGCATCGCGGAGTTGGAATCTTCACCGTGATGAAAAGGAGTTTTCATCTGGAGACGATGAAGATGCTTGCATTTGCAAGAAATTAAGTGGGAGCACTGAGACATATTTCTAATACATTATGTGGAGGACATCTTGTTGATTGGAAATGATGTATCTTTTATTTACAAAGGTTAAGAATTTCATTTCTATGAAAGACTTAGGCAAAACCCAAATATTTAGCATGAACGTCTCTAGTGGATAGACTGTGACGCTAATATGGTTGTGCAAAACGTACATATATGAGATATTGAAAGAGTTCAATATAGAAACGACAAGAAAAGGTTCATGTCCCATGGAAAGGAATTGAATCAAGATTCAAGTGTATCGACACTTGATAAGTGAAACAAGATTCAAGTGCTTTGACACTTGATGAGTGAAATCACGAGAAAGTTTTGATCAATCATACCATGATATGTACACATCCAGATATGTCCTATGCTCTAAGTGTTATGAGCATATACCAGAATGAATCATAAAATGATCATTGGCCGATAGTGAGGATATTCTTATGATCTTTTGGAAGAACTAACAATATATTTGTGTAGAGGTGACAAACAATTACAAATAGTTCATTGTAAAGCGTTACATTGATACTAGTTTTGTCACAAGATACAAAATTAAGTTTATCACAATTTAAACTATGGGTGGCACAATGAAATGGAAAGAAAGTTTCCATGATGGATTTGGATGAATTCCAAAGTTAAGACACTATGACGGATACTACAACAAAAAGGCTAAGTATATGACTGCTATAGTAGCAGCAAAGGAGGGAATTTGTGTCAAGTAGTTTGTTATCAAACTAAGGTGTGGTTCGCAATGGGCTAACACTAAAGATATATTGTATGACAATAGTATCGACGTGTTTTAACCCCAAGGAACTAAAGGTCTCACTGAAAGACCAAATTTATACAATACCATCTCATTGGAGAATGAGTGATGCGTGAAGACATGCAAATACACACGGACCTGAAAGTGTCAGATCTATAGATTATGTTAACCACTTGCAGTTGCATATATGGAACACTAGAAAGCCATAGGTGTTCAAATACGCAAAGTTTTCAAACTAGATTATTGTCTCTAGTGCAAGTGGGAGACTGAAGAGAATATCCCCGAGAGGCAATAATAAAGTGGTTATTATCGTATTCCTTATTTATGATAAATGTTTATTTTGCATGCTATTGTTGTATTAATACGGAAACGTTAATACATGTGTGTTTAATAAACAAAAAGGAAGTTCCTAGTTATGCCTCTCTTATAAGCTAGCTCGTTGATTAACAAAATGATCAAAGTTTCCTGATCATGGACATTGGATGTTGTTAATAACGAGGTGACAACATTAGTGTAATGATGTGATGAACATTCATCCAAAGTATAGCATTACGATCAAAGTCATTGATTTTATATTGCTATAACAACTTATGAAGTGATCCTAATCCTTAGACCATGAGATCATGTCAATCACTAACACCGGAAGAGTTTCTCGATGACATCAAACATCACACCGTAACTGGGTGATTATAAAGATGGCTTTAGAACTACTAAAGTGTTATGTTGAGACTCATGAATCAATAGTGGAATTTGTTCACCCCGATGACGGATAGATATACTCTGGACCCTCTCGGTGATATCACATTGATTAGCTTGCAAGCAAGTGATTTGATCACTAGAATGTTATATCACGGGAACGAGAAAAGAGTGCATGTCGGTAACGAGATCAAACTAGGTATGGAGATACCGATGATCGAATCTCAGATATGTAATATATCGTGAAACAAAGGTATTAAGATACTAGCATAAAAGGTTCACACGATCACAGAGGTCATCGTTGAATGTGTGGGAGTCAGTGCGGATCTCCAGGTCCCGCTGCTGATTATTGATCGGAGAGGGGTCTCGATCATGTTTGCATTATCCGCGAACCATAAGGTGACACACTTAAGGGATACCGACACCATTCGGAGCAAATGATATGTCAGAAAAAGAAAAGGAAAGCGCAGGAATTTATTTCACTAGACACCGGAACTGTTTCAGTTGAAATTGCTGAAACTGGTTCTACATGTGAAATTGAATACTAGCAAGGAGTTTTATGTGAATGTTTGTTAATTAAAGTAATTAACAAAATTCTGAATAAATAAATAAAAGAGTTTTATTTAAATGAGAGCTTGCATTAAATTTGGTGGAAATTTAATGCATGTGAGTGGATTTTTGAGTGGGGGCTCTTTTATGGGAGTGGAGCCTTTTCATTTTGAGTGGGAGCTCCACCCACATGAATGAGGAAGAGGTGGGGGCAGCCACCATGGCTGGCGCCATGCCCCTTGGGGTTCCCCCCTCTCCCTATAAAAGGCCTCCCTCTCATCCTATCAAAGCACACCTCCTCGGGAAGGATCTCTCCCCCCCTTTAGAATTTCCCCATGGTCTCGGATCAGCGAGATAAGTGGCTTTTTCTGGAAGGATTTGTTGCTTTCGCTGCTTCGCTAGAGCGAGGGCGCGGAGGTTGTCGGGATACCCGTATGTAACACCCTCAGAATCGGACCTATGCAAGTTCGGGCAAAATTCACCAAACCCGCATAGAAACGATTCAAAGGTGCCCACCAGGCACTTTAAATGCGGGTGAAAACGTAATAACATTACACAACAGTCCTCGATGGGACCCATGAGCAGATATATATATGCAATGACTCAAAGAGTCAAGAAGTCGATATAATTTACAAGATCCAAATCACCTTGAAAATGGTAGGGCGTCCGACTATGGACAAGAAGCAAATGGGGCTAAGAGCCCGAAGAATAACCAATGGCCCATAACCACTGCCCAAAGCCGGAAGGGTAACCACGCTAACGACGCCGATCTCAAAACCGCTTAACAAAAGGGTGCCGCAAAAGGCAAAGCAGAAAACAAAGAAGGAGCGCAAGATGAGGCCGACACGGCGAGGCTAGAATTCGGTCCTCGCCTACATAGGTATGGTGGATCAAGCGGCAAGATGCACTAAACAACCTATAGAGACTCGATACAATGGCGGATGTCGAGAGGGATAAGAATGACCTAACGGATCCAACCTGAAGCTAACACCAAACAAACCCATCTGGTGTTTCTCGAGACCAAACGAGGAAGTCAACCGAGAACTCACACGGTGGGCGCTTTACTTATTCAGTTATAGTTGCGGCACTTACTAGTCGGTATAGATAATCGCCCGATAGTAAACAGTGGGCACTTTACTTAACCATTCCGTTATAGTGGCGGTGCTTACTAATCGATACGATAGCATGAGATAAACCCAAAACCCAGAGTTGTTGGTACTTTTATTCAGCCATTCCGCTAGTTGCAATACTTACTAGTCGAATACAATTGTCTCAAGCGACAACCAAACAAGCAATTGTGGGCAGTATTAATTAGCCATTCCATTATAGTGAAGCTGATTACTAGTCATTATAAGTCAAATTTATAGCAAGAAACTTTAGTTATGCTTGTCTATGATCGAGATCATGCGGCTCCAAGTCGCCCATATCCATGACACGGCTTTGAAAGTTTTACCGGCCGGTGCACCAATAGCAACACACGCCGATCAACCTGAAAACCAAATCAAAACCCAACGAGGCTTTCACGATTGAACAATCACAGATTGAGAATATTTCAGGGGCCACCTTAAGTAGAATCCGCAACGAGTAGGCAAGCTCGAGACGGCCTCAAGGTCTGCGTCGGTGAGCGATCGGGAACCCCAAACGGGGCTTGTCGACACCGGCGTAAACACTCCGCCCAAAAGATGCAGCTCGCACAATCGTAATAAAGCAAGAATCATGGCATAAGTACAGGATCGTAAATAAAACCTCAAACTAGTTTGTGGCCCCAAGAAATAAGAATGAATCAAGCTCTGGCTCAGGGGGGTCCCATATACCTCCCGGATGTGGATAGCGCGCAAAATCAAGGAACAGGTATCAAGTACTCGGGGTCTTACGGGACACAAGTGGGCGTTCGGAAACCAAATATTATCTATCACCCACCGATGCCTCTGCTTATCAATTTTAGTTGTTAAACGGAAAGTAAAGTGAACAGTAAGTAAAACTAGGATCATCTCCAACATCATCATGCGGCAATACATCAACAACTGTGGCATTTGTCAACACGCGACAACACTTGAGCGTTTATCACGACAAGCAAGTCCAACTATCTACCAAACAACCGGTAATAGGATGTGTCCAAGGCGATATACGGCTGCAGGGGAAAATCACAGGTACGGAAACTAAAGCATCGCAACACAGATAGCAAGAGATCAACAGGAGGGAATAAAGACTATAAAAGTAAGATAGGTAGAAAGGGGGAGATGCTCGCCTGAAAACATTGTCGAAGGTTCAACCGAAGATCGGGACGAAGCTCACGTCAACTCAACGGCCTTATCCGCGAAGAAGCAAAACACTAGAATAACACCGGATGCAGTATTTAATACACGGCAGAAGATCGGCATGATACATGTATGATGCATGGCATGGCAAAGGGTGCGATGCAATTAGGTCATATTAAGCGGAACCGGGGTCCCGACCATTAATTATATTGTTCAAGTTATTTAATTACCCCGCAAATTAAATGTTGTTTAGCAATGCAACAGATGGAACCGGTTCGCTACACATGTTTAAATGAGGCCAATATAAGGCTAGATTTGCCCGCATATGGGCCCCATATTTAATTATTAGGTGAATCGGCATAAGGCCCCCAAACCACACAAGATGCATGCGAGATGACAATTCAATATGCGATCAAGTTGTTATTATGCATTTATAAAATAGGGTTTGCGGGAAGGGGTTCACACATTAGGGTTCTCGACGATCTTGGGGTTTTCCGGGGTTCGGGGTCGGGGTCCAGGGTTCGACAGGGTCCAGGGTTCGACAGTCCGTTCTCAGCTCCGGGGTCGTCCTCGGTAACGGGGTAGATCTTGTTGCATCCGGGGTCTCGTCGGGTTCTTCGGGTCGGGGCGTTCTTGGCGTTCCATGAAGGAGTACTTGGCGGCCGTCGGCATCGGTACCCCGTTGCCGCCGTTCTTGCCACGACGCTCTTGTCGAGGTAAAGCACTTGTTGTACTGGGGCGTTCTCGTGGCAAACTTGGCGTCCGGGGGGGGTTCGTCGGGGTTCAGGGTTCCGTGTCGAAGGCCTTGGCGTGCCGAGGGACGATCTGGGGTTCTCGGGCTCGCATCCGTGGCGATTTAAGACCTTGACATCCCGGAGCGGTCTTGGTTCCCGGACGATCTTGCGGTATGGTGTCGTGGACTGGGAGCACCTTGTATCTTCTTGACATCACGCGGTCTTGTCGGTCTAGTCTGCGACGAACTTGATCTGTCGGTTCAGTAGTTGCGATTCTTGCGTCGGTTAACCGGGTTCACGTGTTGGGATCTTGGCACGGCAGCGTGGCCCAGATGTCAGACTCAAACGCACGCCGATGCATCGAGCTCTGGAATGAGGGCGGCCGCGGGCGACGCTGCAGAGGCCGTGGCGGCTGGGGCCGAGCTGGGTCGCCGGCGAGGAGACACGGCCGGCGCCGGAGGCGACGCGGACTTGGGGCGAGGCGCGGTGGAGAGGTCGCCGAGGGTGGGCTCGGCGAGGTTGGGCGAAGCGCCGGGCGAGCCGAGGCGGGGCTTATGGCGAAGCGTCACCGGGCGAGGCGGCGCGACCAGCGACGGTGGCAAGTGGCCGGAGGCGAGGCGAGGGATTTCCGGGCGGCCGGGCGGGCGGGCGGGCGCCACCGACGCTGAGGCGGCGACTGAGAGGGGAGCGCGCCAGACGCCAGATCCAAGGCTGGGCGGGCAGACGGCGGAGGCTGCCAGCGGCGGGCTGAGGGCGCTGGACGCTGGGGAAGCGAGGCGGGGCAGCCTTGAGCAGGCGCGCTGGGAAGAGCGGTTGTCGGCGGCGCTTGGGCGGAGGCTGAGAGAGGGCGGGCGGAGGAGCCCGGGCGGGAGGTGAGGCGGCGAACGGCGCTGGGGTGGAGGAAGGAAAAGGCGGGGTGTCAGGGAGGAGGAAGAAGGGAGGCTGGTAGGTGGGGGGTGGGCAATGACAGAGCGTGGAGGGCTGGGTCTGTGGGGTTGTTGACCGCAGGTGGCCTGAGGAGGTGGGGCTGGGGAGGCCTGGGGTCGTGGGTGGTGGAGGTTTGAGGCGGTGGGCGGGCGACGTGCAAGGGAGTGGTGTGAGGTGGGTTGCTGTGTGAGGGAGAGAGAGGAAAGAGAGGAGAGGGAGGTGGAGGGGCCACGGGCAAAGTGCAGTTGGGTGGGGGCTAGGAAAAGGTGAGGTGGCAGGATATTATTGGAGGGAGTGAGGTGGAGGGGTGGTTGGGTAGAAAACTGGGTAGGCCTAGGATTAGAGGGCGGTTCAGCTGGACCGATTTGTTGTAAACGGGGTGGTCGTTCGGGTCGGTTGGCCCGTTCGACTGCCCCCACAAAAACAATTAAATCTTTTATTTAATTTCATTGGGCCGTTAAACTAATGCAACAAAACAAAATACTCCGGAGCCCCGGGGTTTTGGCGTTTGAAATAAGTGGGCATTTGGAAAACAAAGATAGGTTTTCGAAATTAGTTTTAGGCAAACAATGCATGATGATGACGATGCAATGCACAAATTCAACGCGATTTTCTAGTAGTGGTTTTATGGATGCCACAATTCGACACCACTAACAATGGATCTCGCCCTCGAGATCCGCCTCATGGTACGGAAGGAAGGTCGTCCAAAACTTCTTGCTTCATGCAGATCTTCGCGACACCACTAACAGGGTTCATCCTCCATCTTGAAATCGACACCACCAACGGGTCGTTGTTCCCGAGCCGAGAGCACTCCGGAAACAAAAGGTCGAAGGTAGTGGTATCACAAATAAAGCCACCTCTAACTTCGATGGAAGGAGGGAACCGATGCATTCTCGTCCACTTCAATGTACAAAAGCGAATAGAAAGGGTAGTCGGCATGGGGGCCAATCCATCACGCACCCAAACTATTACTCCGCACAATCAGTGGAAAAGAGTGCAACCATTCTCGGAATCAGACTGAAGATCTTGACAACGAGGGTCGGAACAAAGGAGGAATGCAGACTCTGCATCGGATCTAGCGTAGATGATGTCGCCGCGTCGGAAAACACCGGAAAGCACAAACAAGGAACAAAGAATGATAGCACCGTAGACGGATTCATCAGGCAACTTGAGCACCGGATGGTAGAACACCGTTATCTGCAGAGGAAGCGAAACCCTGAAGGTACGACGGAAACCCAACCACGAGAAATCCTGGACTCGAAGAAAGATAAGAGGTAGATTCAAATCACGCAGGGGTAAGAGGAGAATAGCAGAGGGGTAAGGAATAAATTCAGACCTAATCAGAACTATCCAACCGATTTTCAAAAATAGTTTTGACACTCTACTTCGTCCGTTAGCTAGGTTATCCTACAATTTGGACTTGGGGTATCGCAACACCGAGCTCGATACCACTCAGAACACCCTCGAATCGGACCTATGCAAGTTCGGGCAAAATTCACCAAACCCATAGAAACGATTCAAAGGTGCTCACCAGCACTTCAATGCGGTGGAAAACGGTAATAACATTACACAACAGTCCTCGATGGGACCCACAACAGATATATATATAAATGACTCAAAGAGTCAAGAAGTCGATATAATTTACAAGATCCAAATCACCTTGAAAATGGTAGGGCGTCCGACTATGGACAAGAAGCAAATGGGGCTAAGAGCCCTCAAGAATAACCAATGGCGCCCATAACTCGCCTGTGCCAAGCGGGAAGGGTAACCTCGCTAACGACGCCGATCTCAAACCGCTTAACAAAAGGGTGCCGACAAAGGGCAAAGCAGAAACAAAGAAGGAGCCAAGATCGAGGCCAAGACACCGAGGCTAGAATTCAAGGTCCTCGCCACATAGGTATGGTGGATCAAGGCGCAAAGATGCACTAAACAACCCATAGAGACTCGATACAACTGGCGGATGTCAGAGAGGGATAAGAATGACCTAACCGGATCCAACTGAAGCTAACACCAAACAAACCCATCCCGTCGTTTCCCCCTCGAGACCAAACGAGGAAGTCAACCGAGGAACTCACACAAGGGCTTTACTTATTCGTTATAGTTGCGACTTACTAGTCGTATATAGATAATCGCCCGATAAAGTAAGCAGTGGGCACTTTACTTAACCATTCCGTTATAGTGGCGGTGCTTACTAATCGACATGATAGCATGAGATAAACCCAAAACCCAAAGTTGTTGGTACTTTTATTCACCATTCCGCTAGAAGGTAATACTTACTAGTCGACATACAATTGTCTCAAGCGACAACCAAACAAGCTATTGTGGGCAGTATTAATTAGCCATTCCATTATAGTGAAGCTGATTACTAGTCATTATAAGTCAAATTTATAGCAATAAACTTTAGTTATGCTTGTCTATGATCGAGATATCGTGCTCCAAGTCGTCCATATCCGCGACACGGCCGAAAAGTTTTACCCGCCGGGTGCACCAATAGCAACACACGCCGATCAACCTCGGAAAACCAAATCAAAACCCAACGAGGCTTTCACATTGAACAATCACAGATTGAGAAATATTTGAGGGGCCACCCTTAAGTAGAATCCGAACGGAGTAGCAAGCTCGAGACGGCCTCAAGGTCTGTCGGTCAGGAGCGACCGGGAACCCCAAACGGGCTTGTCGACACCGCGTAAACACTCCGCCTAAATAAAGATGCAGTGCTCGCACAATCGTAAATAAAGCAAAGAATCATGGCATAAGCACAGATCGTAAATAAAACCTCAAACTAGTTTGTGGCCCCAAGAAATAAGAATGAATCAAGCTCGCTCTGGGGTCCCATATACCTCCCGGATGTGGATAGCGCGAAAATCAAGGAACAGTATCAAGTACTGGGTCTTACGGGACACAAGTGGGCTCGAAACCAAATATTATCTATCACCCACCGATGCCTCTGCTTATCAATTTTAGTTGTTAAACGGAAAGTAAAGTGAACAGTAAGTAAAACTAGGATCATCTCCAACATCATCATGCGGCAATACATCAACAACTGTGGCATTTGTCAACACGCGACAACACTTGAGCAAGCGACTACGACAAGCAAGTCCAACTATCTACCAAACAACCGGTAATAGGATGTGTCCAAGGCGATATACGGCTGCAGGGGAAAATCACAGGTACGGAAACTAAAGCATCGCAACTCAGATAGCAATAGATCAACAGGAGGGAATAAAGACTATAAAAGTAAGATAGGTAGAAGGGGGGAGATGCTCGCCTGAAAACATGGTCGAAGGTTCAACCGAAGAACGGGGCGAAGCTCACATCAACTCAACGGCCTTATCCGCGAAGAAGCAAAACACTAGAATAACACCGGATGCAGTATTTAATACACGGCAGAAGATCGGCATGATACATGTATGATGCATGGCATGGCAAAGGGTGCGATGCAATTAGGTCATATTAAGCGGAACCGGGGTCCCGACCATTAATTATATTGTTCAAGTTATTTAATTACCCCGCAAATTAAATGTTGTTTAGCAATGCAACAGATGGAACCGGTTCGCTACACATGTTTAAATGAGGCCAATATAAGGCTAGATTTGCCCGCATATGGGCCCCATATTTAATTATTAGGTGAATCGGCATAAGGCCCCCAAACCACACAAGATGCATGCGAGATGACAATTCAATATGCGATCAAGTTGTTATTATGCATTTATAAAATAGGGTTTATGGAAGGGTTCACATTAGGGTTCTCGACGATCTTGGGGTTTTCCGGTTCGGGGTCCGTGGTCGACAGGGTCGGTTCGACACCGTTCTCAGCCCGGTCGCCCTCTGTGAACGGGTAGATCTTGTTGCATCCGGTCTCGTCGGGTTCTTGGTGAGGCGTTCTGCTCCATGAAGGAGTACTTGCCCGCGTCGGGGCATCGGTACCGCCGGTTGCTCGTTCTTGTCGCCACGCTCTTGTCGAGGTAAAGCACTTGTTGTACCGGGGCGCTCGTGGCAAACTTGGCGTCCGGGGTTCGTCCGGTTCGTGGTTCGTGTCGAAGGCCTTGGCGTCGAGGGCGATCTTGGGGGTTCGTCGGGCTCGCATCCGCGATTTAAGACCTTGACATCCCGAGCGTCTTGGTTCCGGACGATCTTGCGGTATGGTGTCGTGGACTTGAGCACCTTGTATCTTCTTGAGATCACGCCGGTCTTGTCGGTCTAGTCCGACGAACTTGATCTGTCGGTTCAGGTAGTTGCGATTCTTGACGCGTCGCTAACCGGTTCACGTGTTGGGATCTTGGCACGCGGCGTGGCGACAGCCCAGTACTCAAACGACGCGCCGATGCATCGAGCTCCCGGAACAGAGGGCGGCCGCGCGACGCTGTAGGCCGCAGCGTGCGGGCCGAGCTCGGTCGCCGGCGAGGGAGACACGCCGGCCGAGGCACACGCTGGAGCTTGGCGGCGCGGGAGAGGCGCCGAGAGGTGGGCTCGTGCGAGGTTGGGCGACCGGGGCCAAGGCGAGGCGGCTGGCGGGCGAAGCTCACACCGGGAGGGCGAGGGCGCGACTAGCGACGGACGGCAAGGTGGCAAGGAGGCGAGGCCGAGGATTTCCACGGACGGCTGCTGGCGCGGCGGGCAAGGCCACCGACGCGAGGCGATCGGGAGGGAGAGCATGGCTCAGACGCCAGATGCGGCGGCAGGGAGGCAGTATTTGATGCAGCGGCGCGACGGCGCCGTAGGAGGCGCCAGGGGAAGCGAGGCGAAAGAACAGAGGCGAAGGAAGAGCGGTCGGCGAGGCGCTTAAGCGGTCAGGGAGAAAGGCGATGAGGAGCCCTGGGAGGAGTGGTCAGGCAAGGCGAGCAGCGGGGTGGGAGGCGAGGGCAAGGCCGCGTGGTGGAGGAGGAAGAAGTGAGCAGTGGGAGGCTGGAGGGAGCCAGCGTGAGGAGGCCGGGTTGAGGAGGGTGACCGAGGAGGGGAGGCCCAGGTGGGCCAGGTGGTGGAGGTTTGAGGCGGTGGGGCGACGCAAGGAGTGGTGTGAGTGGTTGCCTGTGTGAGGGAGAGAGAGAGGGAGAGGGAGGTGGAGGAGGCCACGTGGCAGCATGCGGTTGGGTGGGGGCTAGGAAAAGGTGAGGTGGCAGGATATTATTGGAGGGAGTGAGGTGGAGGGGTGGTTGGGTAGAAAACTGGGTAGGCCTAGGATTAGAGGGCGGTTCAGCTGGACCGATTTGTTGTAAACGGGGTGGTCGTTCGGGTCGGTTGGCCCGTTCGACTGCCCCCACAAAAACAATTAAATCTTTTATTTAATTTCATTGGGCCGTTTGCAACCCGAATGCAACAAAACAAAATACTCCGGAGCCCCGGGGTTTTGGCGTTTGAAATAAGTGGGCATTTGGAAAACAAAGATAGGTTTTCGAAATTAGTTTTAGGCAAACAATGCATGATGATGACGATGCAATGCACAAATTCAACGCGATTTTCTAGTAGTGGTTTTGCGGGATGCCACACCGTACGTGTGTGCGATCACGGATGCACCACTGCTTTGCGGTGCTGGACTTGATGGTGCTGGACCGGCTGGACCAGATGGACTTCATCACGATCTTGAGATCGGCAAGCGTTCGTATACATCATCCATGAGTACAACCTCGTTAACGCTATTCGGTCTTCGAGGGTATGTATTCTATGGATGTATATCCACCCGTTGCTTGTATCTAGTAGATAGATCTTGGTACTTATATGTTCCCATCGTAGGAATTTTTTTTGTTTTCTATGTTGCGAACCCAACACTAGGAACCACAGCAAATCCGTAATGAACTCCTTCATCCATATCGCCTCTTGTGAAGCCTCCGAAGCAGCTTTGTTTTCTGATTCAGTTGAAGATCTCGCCAGAACGCTTTGCTTAGCACTCCTCCATCTCACTGCTGCACCATTCAAAGTAAATACATATCCAGATTGCGACTTAGAGTCATCCGAATCGATGTTCCAACGAGCACCAGTGTAACCATTTACAACAAGCTATTCATCACCTCCATAAGAAAGAACCATATCCTTAGTACTTCTCAAGTACATTAGGATATTTTTGACCGCTATCTAGTGTCTACTCCTAGATCACTTTGATATCTGCTAGTCAAATTAACAGCATATGCAATATTTGGTCTTGTACACAACATGGCATACATGATAGATCCTATGGCTGAGGCATAGGGAGTTTTGTTCATCATCTCTCTATCTTCTGCCATAGCTGGACTTTGAGTTTTACTCAAGGTCGTATTGGGCAACATGGTAAAGAACCCTTTCTTGCTATCTTCCATTCCAAACCTCTTTAGAATATTGTCAAAATATGTACTTTGTGAAAGCACTATTAAGCGTCTTGATCTATCTCTATAAATCTTGATGCCTAAAATGTATGCAGCTTCGCCAAGATCCTTCATTGAAAAACTATTATTCAAATAGTCTTTGACACTTTTAAGAAGTTATATATCATTCTCAATCAACAATATGTCATCCACATATAGTACTAGGAATGCTACAGAGCTCCCACTCACTTTCTTGTAAATACAAGCTTCTCCATAAGTTTGTATAAATCCAAAGTTTTTGATCACCTTATCAAAACATTGATTCCAGCTCCAGGATGCTTGCTTCAATCCATAAATAGATCGTTGAAGTTTGCATACCTTGTTAGCATCTTTAGGATCGAAAAAACCTTTGGGTTGTACCATATACAACTCTTCATCAATGTCACCATTGAGGAATGCCGTTTTGACATCCATCTGCCATATCTTATAATTGTAATATGCAGCGATTGCTAACAAAATCCTCACAGAATTTAGCATCTCTACTGGTGACAAAGTCTCATCATACTCAACTCCTTAAATTTGTCGGAACCCTTTCACGACAAGTCGAGCTTTATAGACGGTTACATTACCATCAAATCTGTTTTCTTCTTGAAAATCCATTTTCTCTAGACAGCCTTGTGGCTATCCAGTAAGTCCACCAAAGTCCACACTTGGTTTCGTACATGGATCCAATCTCGTATTTCATGGCTTCATGCCATTTTTTGGAATCTGGGCTCATCATTGCTTCCTCATATGTCACAGGGTCGTCGGTGTTGTCCACCAACATGACATTCATAACAGGATCATACCAATCAGGAGTGGTACGAGTCCTCGTCGACCCGCGAGGTTCTGTAGTAACTTCGTTTGAAGTTTCATGATCATTATCATTAGCTTCCTCTCTTATTGGTGCAGGCGGCACATAAACATTTTCCGGGACTTCGCTACTCTCAAATTCGAGAGAAGGTTCGATAACCTCATCATTCCTTCTAGTGAATTCTTTCGAGAGGAACTACTTCTCCAGAAAGGATCCATTCTTGGCAACGAAAACTTTGCCTTCGGATCTATGATAGAAGGTACTAGATTTAGGAGTGCGCCTCGGCGCACGGGCCCGTAGATTTCGCGGCTATTTATCGTTAGTTTATGGAGCCGTTAGATTTTGTTGTCTAAGTTTTTATTATTAATGTGGTTGAGATGTTTTACCTTGTGTAGAAGTTATAGTGATATTTTTTGCAATGTTCTATATAACTGTTTGAACCATTAGCACATAGTACATTGTGTAAAAAGGAAACACTTGAAAAGGTAAGTACATATATTGCTTACATCATAATACTTAGACAAATACAGGGTACCAAACATAGGAGACTATATTACACATAATCTAAGTAGTTTTTAACCAACAATAGATGAACCTTTTGAAGAGAAGCATCTTAACTGACAGCAAAACTGTACATGATTTAATACATAAAGCTGACAGCAGATCCAATGATCTTAGAGGCATAGTCATCGGAATCATCTATTTTAGTGGGTAGTAGCTCAATCAAAAGGAAACCATAGTTCTTATAACAAGGGTTGATCAAAGAAACAACTGTTGCAAAACCAAAGGCGGGCAAAACTATACTATGGCTGCATCCTTCGCAGAGTGAAATGCATTTTAAGTACTTTTCTTTTCACTGCTGATGGTCTGCAATCATAAGAAAAAGTACATTTAGTTTCTGGTAATGTATGTGCCATGTTAACGGGCCATTGCTAACCACATAAATAAACACACATGTGATATGCAATCACCAACGGGAACTGTTTTAAAAAGTGCCCTTTTTACATTGGTTTCATGAGAGGTTGTCCGTTCCTCGTGCTACAAAATCCTATTAAACATCAAATTAGGAAAATATGTTTTTCAGTGAAGTAACCAAGGCATTGCTAGTAAGCAGCGACTGGTGATTGATAGGATTCCAAAGATATTAATTTTTCATGAAGTAACAGGAGAAGATACTACCTTGGCCGCAGCAACAAGTTTTCATTTTCTTTGTAGGCAATGTCTAGCTTAAGAGATTCGGTCAGTAGCCAGTAGCTTCCACTGAAACACAAAATAGATAGGTCGAAATCAGTGACAACACATAGAAACACTATGATCGATCCAGGTTGTGTGTTTGAAACACACATAGCATATTACTATCCTACTATTAAGACATGCAGCATATGGCATTTTAAAATACCAATGTGAGCCTCAGTCCCAATGAAATTATCGTGAGATTAGGCTTGATTGCCTTGTTTACATTGTGGGTATAAAGTGGCACCTCTTTTGTCATATATATACTGATAACTATAATCCAAGAATGGAAGGTACCGAGGAACAAAGACACTTCTGAGCAACAACATCATAGTGAGCAGCAGAACTAAGTGAAGCTAACCTAGTATTGCAGTGAAAAACCCATTATGATTGCAACCAAAAATGTGCTTAGAAGAAGGCCGATTGATTAACGATGATAGGCCCTACAGAAAATGCTAGCAAGAATAATCCTAATAATAAAAATCAGTAGCAAAGCCTACATTATGAAAATTTAGCTCTAATATAGCCATATAGATACTAAGGACTGCAATAAATAAAAAACAAGAGCTCCCATATATTGAAGGTGAACTGCTAGAAGGAAATTTATTGTACATGAAAGTCACATATGAGAGAGGTGATATAACATACATGCAAACAATGGTTGACTGTACCTACATTTTAGAAAAACAAGCTCTGAATTAAGGACAGAATTGTGACTCACACCTTCCTGCTGCAAGGTGTGAAGAAAAAACTAAAGGGAGGGGATCTTACTTTTTGTGTCCATATCAACTTGCAAAACATTGGCGAGACAGAGGCAATCATAGTTGGCGGAGCAGAAAACATAGCCGACCAGCGGACCATGATCCCCCGACTGTCACACTACATTGCATTTTGTGGAATGCAAATAAAAAGCATCTTAAGAAATCCTAACATTGTAAGAAAATATAAGTAATAGTGAACTGCTAGATGGCTGTATAAATAGTTTAGCTGGGAATCTCAATTGCCTAAATGACGCTCAAACAGTCATATCTGACCGAAGCTTACACCAAGTTTAAATATTATTGTCTTGGGCATGTGTACATTTATGAAGGAGAGCTGAGGATTTCCATGGCTAGATTAAATTAATCAGAGGTAGTTTTCATGTAACATGTTATTTCTATAATCATCCTCCAGATAAAACTCAGTTAGCACTGACAAGCTTTAGAACAGGTAGCCATAACCATGAATCGTAACCGACACTGCACAACATAATATATCAGTTTTGAACACATGCTTGCAAAAGCGAAAACCAGTGTAAAAAGGATTTAACTGTAGACCAGATTATCACAACAAATTAATGTTCCTGTAATATACAAATAGGAAGCGCCACTCTACTCGTATCTGTGTTTACTCTCCCATCAAGTATGAGACAGATATTTGTACTATATTTGTACTCGATGTGGTGTTTCTATAATATACAAACTGTAAAAGGCAGTGTCAAAAATAAAAAAAATGCATGTCCTTGTTGTTGACCTCGTAATTGATGCGGTACATCTGGCCAACAAACTCCTGCAAAGTGGCTTCTATGGCTCATGATCCCGTGGAAGTTTAGTTAGCTTATACTCTTTCTGTTCTTAAATGTAAAATGTTTTAGCTTTTTTGAAATGTGTATAGGTTCAAAGAAAAATGAGTGAATCTATACGCTAAAAGGTGCCAACGTGTATATGTTTTAGAAAAAAAGGTTAAAATATTTTATATTTTAAAATCGGAGGGAGCACAAAATAAAAGTGAGGATCAACATAATGATGATGTTAGAGAGAAAATTGTTCAAAATTTGAAAACAGCACCTAACTGATTTCAAATGGCTCCGAAGATTTCACATTGAAGTTCAAGTAAAAGTAATAATTCAAATGGCGTAATAATACATTATACAACAATAAATACTCAAACTGAAATTACAGTAATATGGTCATGGATAAGATAACAATATATACAGTCTATGTAAAACAAAGGCAGACGGAACTAATCTTCAACAAACGATGCTGGAGTGAGCTGCATCTTAAGTAGTGTTGTTTCCACTGTCGAGGTTCTGGAATCAGAAGCAAAACCATATTTAGTTCACAACAATCTACTCCTTACGCTAGCTATTACACAGGTGCTTCGCAATCACCAAATGGCACTGATTTAAAAAACACCATTTTCATACTAATGTCATGGGACACTGGGCGTTTATTATGCTGCAAAAGTCTGTAACATGCCAAATCATTATATTGTGCCTTTAATAGATACTCATATGTACCTAACTCACACTTGTTAGCAGCCGTAGACTCATCTGGCGCGACCATCAAAAGATGGTGGAGTGGATATGTCCTTTGTGTCGAGTGCCTGGGGAGTGTGCACTTCCTTTCTAGCATTTGTTGACTCGAGTTGATGTTTCCTTTTTAAGGTCGAACACCTGTGAGAAAAAACAAAGACAATAAAACACATTATTTTCTAAGTATGACTAAAAGGTTCTACCTTGGATGTAAGAACAAGTTTTTTATTTTCGTGCTAGGCATTCGCTAGCTCAGTTTTAAGAGATTATATCTCCTCTTGAAAATGTTTGCCTAGTTTGATGCACCTAGTAGCTTCCGCTGACAATCTGCATGCTTGGCCTCGTATCTGGCAAGCTCGCTCAGATTGATGTTATCCACAACAATACCTATCTTAGTCACCAAAGATTGTCTTCTGGTGTAGTGTAGAATACTGGCCACACGCTAGAGCTTTTATATAAAGTAAACATAGCCAAGTAGCTGACTATTACCAACAACACATGCTTCGGGTTCCTGTATGTCGATAGATAGGAGTTCCAAGGCCTGGTGAAGAACCACATGTTTTGAGATATACACAGATTTGACTCTAACCTGAAAAAGAAGAGAAGCAGACATGCGAAGTGACTCAGCCTAAGTTTACTCTTGGCCTAGAAGAAGTATTGTTGCAACCATACTTAAATCGTTTGCAGGAGGGACACAAACACGTATTGCACACATACGTATCTAAGTACTGTGGAGCCAATGGATATTCTAGTTTCAAGATAAGTCGTTCACATGAGAAACCATTTCCTTTTAACCCCTATAATGTGCAACTGCACTATCAGGTCAAGACATCTAGATCAGAGGATAACAAGCCTAATTTCCGAGAGAACACATGGCAATAAAGCTAGCAAACCTAAGTTCCATTTATATCAGAGGCATAGTTGTAGATACAGCTACTACGAAAAATGCATGGTACACCATTTTAAAATGTTAAAATAAACCGGAAAGAAAATTTCTCATGCACATCCGAACACCTAAAGAGTATGCGCCAGTGATCTGCTCAAATGTACAGATAACTTGCATTAGTATCCTAATGACATGGAAGATTTATGGTAGTAGAGTTTGAGTTTATCTCAGAACATTTTCCATACATGTTCATTTTTAACTCCTTGTAAAAGGGCACTCCTCAAATAGAATAGTGACCACCCTTAAGAAATTACTCATCACCATTCTCAGTCAGCAGTAGGATCCTCACTTTCACCGCTCTGTAGGTTGTCTCAGGCATAGAAAAATCCCGCTCCACGGATAACCGTTTTGTAGAAAAATAATGGTTGGCCATCTAATATCGAAAAGATGTTGGAGCACAAAAATATAGCAGGTTAATTAATTAACATTGCAAACTCTGGACGTCTTTCTAATCCTTCTTTTAGCTTTTGAAAGCCTAGCTGAAATCAGAATATCCAAGTATGTGGCTGAGGCCAAGAGTAAAAAAGGATGACAGATATTTATTCAAGAATCATCTACAATTGTTCTGGAACTCTAGTTTTACAAATTACTTGCTTAATTGCTAGCGAAGCACTGGCACGCTTCAGATCACTCGAACTACCAAGCCTAGAATATGAGCTCAGGCTATATGTGGGGTGAAAAGTTAGAGCCATAGTATACAAACTGGATCTGCTCTCACAACAACCAATGAAGAACTATGGTTTTCCAGGTGAATTTTTTTGCTTTGATGTTGGAATACTGAGATCTCCCTATAGGTCGGTGAAATTTGCAGAGCCAAACAGTTCCTTATACGAATAAATGACCATTTGCAATTGGCTTTAAAGAATATATTCACGCACATGGTTAATGAATAATCAAGCCCAACATGCCTTTCATTTGCAATCTTCTGTTAAAAATAATCACTGGAGTTAACTTTTTCTTATCAAGCGCCCTCAACATATTATCTTGAAGACGAAAACCTTTTCTGATTTAAAAGACTCAACCAGATAATTATGGATTAATTCGTAAGAAGCAACAGGTATAGTTAAAGACAGAGCATGTCTTGCACATAAGTGTGTAGACTTATTAGCATCTGTCCTAACAAAAACATAAAGAAAATCCCTTAAAATTTAAGATGAGTATTTATGTATCACGCAAGACCTTGTTCAGCTTCCATCCCTCTCTGGATTGCTCTGACAGTCAGTTTCAACAATAACATATTGATGTTTTTTTCTCCACAGCTAGCAAGAGTTTCAGCAAAATTAGCAGGACTTGTGATACCTGAGTACATTAACCCCATTGCAGTACATGGCATCAAAATTGATCTTAACCCACAACAGTTCATGTTGCCTTCAGGAAGGAACTGGAACAACCATTCCTGGAGAATCCTTCACTGGTAATCCCAAAGCCTTCACCAGCTCATCGACCAGCTCTACTGCTTTGCTCGGCTAGTACCGCAATTCACCATGGGTGTAGATATTACGGATACATTCAAAAAACTGAGTAAATAACAAAGTAGAGAGAACCTGAGTGTGTTAGACATGAATATAAGAGCATTCCGTTACACAAATCCTATGAAAACGCAACTGTCAGAAGGAAAGCTCTAATTTGCAGATAATGTGAAATAGCATAAACACAAGTAGATGATCACTTGTCAAATGACCAATCAACAAACATGAGTTATCTGGTTAGTAAAGTAAGAGCACATGTATTATTTTCTCAGGGCAAAAACTAATTGTATATCCATGGAAACATAAATCTTGCATATGTATATGGAGTTATGGACTAAGAGCACGTACATTGATTAGAAGCACAACAAGGAACTATAAATGGAAGACGTGAGCAGATGAAGGGAATGTAATCAGAGAATGAGAGGATATAACAGGGAAAGCAAAACTTTCTGCTATATTTAGCAAGATCCAAGGAAAGAAAGATGTGATACACACCTTTGTATCATCCACAATAAGCTAGAGTACAATATACATGAATTCTGAAGGAGCAGCACTCTATACAACAAAAGAAAACACACATGAATATTAGTTATTTGTATCAAGAAAATGGCGTCACATCTAAGATCCAAATGCTTGTGAGGCACCGTTTATTGCAAGAAAAATCCATATAGCAGATGTACCAGATGAGGTGCTATACCAAATGAGGAGGGATTCCTGCAGTATAAATGTAGGGAATACATAAGCGGTGCCTCACGAAAACTTTTTGGCCACATAAGATTGGAAGGGCCGACAAAATAATAGGACCACGAGAGAGCTCCTTTTAAGCGGGAGAGTAAAATGATAGTCGCTATGGGTACAACCCTGTATAAAGATGGAAAACAAAATGAGTACAAACTTTTGTATCTCCACTCACCCATTGACTGACACAATCTTTAGGTGCTATTGACACTGAACCATCAATATAATGATAGAAAGAGAGCGTGTTAACAATGAAAACCACCAACATGAATAATTTAAAAAGCATTATCGTGTTCTATGTATGTTTCTCCAAAAGGAGAACAAAATCGCAGTGTAAGTCAACAACAGTTTTCTAGAAGAAAAATCAATAAAACTTGCATTTTGTTACCTGAGATCCAAATATAGAGATAGTGCAAGCTGAGTCATGAACATACTCAAGATACATAATATTTTTCTTTATAGATAGCGGAGCATCACCTTGTAGGCATCGGCAAAATAATAACCTACACAAGAAAAACATGTAAACTTCTTCGGATTAGATTGAAAGAGAGGAGTAAGCATGTTCTCCTTTCCTTATCTCTCCTATTTTTCCATCCCTAACCTCTCTCACGGTGGGGGAACCAATTTACTTGCTGCAACTCTTGGTTTCATGGTTATACCTTTAGGGGAGATGAGGAAGATGAGAGGGAGATGCCCGCGAGGCAGGGCGTTGCGATACGCATGCTCAGGACGGTTGCGACATGAACATCTCCACCTCCCTGTTCATCGTTGCAGATTGGTTTGAGGACGACCGCCTACATCTTCGTCCCTTTGCCTCCTCGTTGGTCTTGGACCCGACGAAGCTGAGCCGACCACCACCTCCTATTGCTGCTGCTCGAGCTCCTATGCCTGCTCCTCCTCTCTATGCCACCTCCTCTGTCTGCGACTGCTCCAGTGGCGAGGCCCCTTGCTGCCAGCGGCTCATCCAGGAGTTGGGCATGGACTAGGAAGGGATGGGAGAGTACGAGGTGGGGATTGGGAGAGAGGATGTGCTGCTTGCGACCAGGGGAGGGCGCAGCTGGGGATGGGGTGGCAGCCATGGGAGGGCGCGGGAGGGTACCCGTGGGGGTGGGGCGGCGGCCAGGGATTGGGGAAGAGGACGTGCGGGATCGGAGGGAGAAGTGAGAGGCGGCTAGGGTTTGGACTATGGGATGCTCCTTTTATATCATCGTGGTAAAAAGCAACCAACGACCAAGATTTGTTCAAAGCGAGATCCAAAAGGAGAACAAAATTGCAGTGTAAGTCAACAACAGTTTTCTAGAAGAAAAATCAATAAAACTTGCATTTTGTTACCTGAGATCCAAATATAGAGATAGTGCAAGCTGAGTCATGAACATACTCAAGTGTACTGGTCGGATCAACTAAGATTTCACAAAGAACTGTGTAATGATCAAAAGTACCTACAAAGAACAGAATTTAAGTATCATGTACTCGTATGATCCAGATAGAAACATGTGAGACTAAATCAAAAGGAATACCAAACCAGTAGCTGGACATGTATTGGTCTACTGGAGCTGAAGCACCACCACCATCCAAAATCTTAGTACACATAGAAATATCACTTCATTGACCTGAACTACCTTGTCACCATCCCAATTCTTGAATAAACCTCATTATAACTGTCGGGATTCTCATCTTAATGAAAATAGATGGAAACTAAATTAGCACATTTTTTCTTATCCTAATGGTTCTTACCATCATTGTCCCTTTCTTTCTTCTCAACGCGTGGGGTTCCTTCACCATGTTATAGTTGCGCTTGCGCCCAATAAGCATATAGCTGCAAAATGGAAAATAAAATTCTATAATATATCATGAGCTACATAAATGTAAGATAAATGGTTAGATTTTTCTCCACTTTTCATCTGCTGCAGGGCAGTATAAAGTTTTACCAGGAGTTGCAGGCTAAAATCAACCTCTCAAACAGAAAATTATTTATCTTTTAGGAAAGCTGATTGTAAAATCATAGATGGTCGGTCAAGCCAAATTATTTCAAGTTTGACAAAACTTTGGATGAGGTCAAACTCTATATGACTATCCAATATACTGCTACTCGAAGGCATACAAAAAGATAGAATTAGTACAGAATATTGGGCATAATCTTCTCTGATATATACAAACTATTGCCTATTCAAGATACATAATATTTTTCTTTATAGATAGCGGAGCATCACCTTGTAGGCATCGGCAAAATAATAACCTACACAAGAAAAACATGTAAACTTCTTCGGATTAGATTGAAAGAGAGGAGTAAGCATGTTCTCCTTTCCTTATCTCTCCTATTTTTCCATCCCTAACCTCTCTCACGGTGGGGGAACCAATTTACTTGCTGCAACTCTTGGTTTCATGGTTATACCTTTAGGGGAGATGAGGAAGATGAGAGGAGATGCCATGAGGCAGGGCGCGACACGCATGCTCGGATTTGCGACATGAACATCTCCACCTCCCTGCTCATCGCTGCAGATTGGTTTAAGGACCGCCTCATCTTCGCCCCTTTGCCTCCTCGTTGGTCTTGGACCCGACGGCCGAGCCGACCACCACCTCCTATTGCCGCCGCCGAGCTCCTATGCCTCCCTCCTCTATGCCACCTCCTCTGCTCTGATCGCCCAGGGCGAGGGCCCTTGCCGCTGCCAGCTCATCCAGAGTTGGGCATGGACTAGGGATGGGAGAGTACGTGGGGATTGGGAGAGAGGATGTGCTCGCGACCAGTGAGGGCGCAATGGGATGGCAGCCATGGGAGGCAAGGGCTGGAGGGTACCGTAAAGTGGCCGTGGATTGTGAAGAGGACATGCGGGATCGGAGGGAGAAGTGAGGGGCGGCTAGGGTTTGGACTATGGGATGCTCCTTTTATATCATCGTGGTAAAAAGCAACCAACGACCAAGATTTGTTCAAAGCGAGATCCAATGGCTGATCAAATCTGATTTTTGCGGTGAGCTGTACTACCCCCACCAATTATGTCTTTAGATACCCAATTGTTTCTTTAGGGTATCCTATGAAAACACATTTTTCCGCTTTGGGTTCAAGCTTGTCGGACTGTAACTTCTTTACATAAGCTTCACCATCCCAAACTTTAAGGAACGACAATTTAGGTATCTTCCCAAACCACAATTATACGGTGTCGTTTCGACGGATTTAGATGGTGCCCTATTTAAAGTGGATGCGGTTGTTTCTAATGCATAACCCTAAAATGATAACGGTAAATCTGTAAGTGTAATATCCAGGAATAATATACCAATAATAATAATAATATCTTCAAGAACAAAATAAATTTTTGGTTTATTTATTCTAGCTTGCTTTATTAATCTAAGCATAATTATCTGCTTGAAAATGAATACAGAAAAAAATGAAGTGTAGCAGCCAAGTAAGCTCAAAAATATCTGGAGACTAGAAGCTACATGAAAATATCTAGCGGTAAGCTCATAAAAGGTAACTAGATTTTTGGCGTTATCCACCGCTCACCCTAACCTGGACAGATGTCCTATGCTCCCCTACCTTTCCCAGCTATATATATCTTTCTACCACCGCACACGCCCACCTCACTCCACAGTGCAAATCGACCTCAAAGCTTTCCTAGAGCTGGTAGACCTGAAAAGTTTGCGATAGGGACAGATATGCCCACGCTCTAGAGCCCTAGCCTTGGCCTTGTTCATCTGTGTGCTATGATCTAGCTACTCTAGTTCTTCTCCATAGCTGCTCTAGTTTCTCTCTCATAGATTTGATGGTTCTTGATGGATTTGAGTAGAATCCTTGTTGTTTCTCTAGACAATCTTGCATGTGGAGTAGATAAATTTATGTGAGATGACATATATTATGTTTATTAAATCAGTGCAAATATTTACTACAAAATCTTGCTAAGAACCATCCGATGCAACTAGTACTACTTGGTGTTAATTGGTAATAGTATATGCTTTCTTGCAATAATGAACTAGTACAGCTAGTAGCACTTAGTGTGCATCGATTGTGTATAGAGAAAATCAATTTTTATTGCATACATGTATGAGTAGTCAACCCATGGATATATCTTGGCAGAGTAGTACTAGTATAGCTAGCTATTCACACATCATGTCATGTCTCACCTGTTGTTGGTACTATGTATGCAATAATGATTGGACTTGTTTCTAGTAAAATAGACTGATGTAATCTGTGCAACCTGATTAGGTTGAAGCCAAGTTGATCGGAGAATAAACAATCAAAGGAAAGGTTGTGCATACTAGTTCTCTAAACTAAATAAATTACTAAATATATTTAATCTTGATGCTTGAATATTCTTAAGTGATTGAACAGTTACATGTGATAAAAAATGGTTTGTCGATGAACGTTGGATAAAACATGAACATTATACATGAATGAATAAAACGGTTGAGACGAGTATACGTGAACTATTTTCAATCGCTCACCGTAATCATGGGATGTATGGTATATCTAGCCCGAGATGGTCGATACCTGAAATAACGGTACGCGATCACACCGGTATCAGTGTGAGATGGATTTACCTCGCACAAGTAGGGGACTCGATGTCTTGATTCTCGGTGATGGGTATAACCATTGGTGGAGATTACGATGGGTATTAGCGTGTCTTTGCAGAGGTCACTATATTTAGGATTGCGCTAACCAATTAACCATTTATATTGCTTTTACACCCTTGTAAGGTAGCAAGAGACATGTTCTTCTATCACTTAAATTACTGGAATTTATTACATGTTATTTTATTGTTAATCACTCTTTATCCTTGTTGAGTATATATCAACATACTCATGGCCTATTTTCCTTTTTCTGGTATGCGCAGTTTGTGAGAAAAGTGAGCTGTATGGGGATTCCATTGAAGTTGTAGCAAATAACCACTAGATATCTGATGTTGGGTTAGGATTTTACTACTACACTCAATAATGTTGCCTTAAATAAATTGAAGGAATGCCTTCGATACATGCTTCATAGGTTGGACCAATATAATATTTAGCTTGCATGCCTTTGTACCCTACAATGTAATATTGATGAATAAATGGAATCTAGTTCTCCTTGTGCTTTAATTTCACGATTACTGCTTGTGCCTTGTATGCTGATGAGGTATTTTTATTTCATAAGGATACTGCAGCTGTCACATTTAGTCCTTTCCTTAGTTGGGGGCATGACAGTTATAGTGGTATCAGAGCCAAGGTTCCAAATAATTAACCTATTAATAAATTAATTAACTAACCTTAGGCCTGACAACATATAAAACTTAGTATGACAAATAACAAGGGATACTAGCTTGGGGAGTAGCGACCTAGTTTGATCCTATGTGTACTAGTACTAATTAAGCTTTTACTTTTGTGCTGGGCTACGATCTTGTGAACTCCTGCATTGGCGGCCTTATTTTTATGATAAGACTAGGTAGTATCTTGTAGGCAAACGTGTAGCTATGCATGTATGCTTGTCTTACTAATATGAAAGATGTGTTGTCAACTCAGAATGTCGTACGTTGAGCTCCCAGCTAAGCTTTTCCTGAAGGAGTTTGCAACAATGCTGGGTCTAGAAGCATCCGTCTCTAACTGGAAGCCTGGTATCGAAGGGTTGTACATCATAGGTGTCCAGGTCAACATGGGAGCAAATGACAGGGTTCCCTCTCTGTACTTTGAAGCGGCTGCAGCAACCATTGTTGAGACTGAACATGCTGCTTCTCTAATGGTCATCCATGCATTGGCAACTGAGCGTCAAGTGGAGATTAGGGACATCAACTACCCTCTGCTGGCATACGAGCGCCTTGAGATGGATGATATGGGCAAGAAGCTGGTGGAGACTAAGCACCTTTGTGTTGAACTGATGGATGCTCTCCGTTCCAGTGAAAAGGAAGCAACCTTCCTGGAGCGTCTTGTTCACAGGTTCTACCGCCGCATTCGCTTCCTGAAGGACACTATCACTGTCCTGTAGAACGACGGTGGAGGTGGAGACGGGAGCTCTGCTGGCAGCTCCTGAGTAAGGGGTGTGTTAGCATGCAGCAGTCAGCACCCTAGCAGTACCTTTAGTTATCTATAATCAAGTATCCTAAAGAATAATGTCTTGCAGAGTCGTAGAGTTTGGGTGAAGCAGTCTATAATGCAAGACAAGTATGAAAGTATGGTGGGGATGGCACCAGTCATGTTTCTTGGGGCTAGGGAATGGTTATGACCTATAGTAGAACTATGCTTTGCATATTGCGCAAGAACCTAACATACCTATGTTTTCTTTGCATGTGATGTAAGAACCTAAGCTAGATGGTTTAAATGTTATGAAATTATTACTAGCTATATTGTGGTTGTATGTTTGATTTCACCTTGATCAAGATAAATTCGGGGTTGTTGCTTGTTAGAGAACTGGAATCTCCTTCGAACATTTTTCTTTACTTGAAATGTGTTTTAGAATATATATATAAAAAAATCACGTAAAAACATAAATATAGATGTGTATTACTTGTGAATATGTTTAAAAAAATGTTTGCTGGCAAAGAGAGAGCCTCCAAAACCTAGAACGTGACTAGTACAAAGTAAAACGAGAATTCGGCACTTCATTTTTCATCTAGTAGTACTCAATGCATGACTTGTACTAGTGAGAGAAATAACTAGCTAGCTTGGGTGCAGCATGTGTCGATGCATGTGATCTTGGAATGCATGCACTGATATGCAAATTTCTATTCGCTGCTAGACTAACTATTTTTATTGACTTGTGCTGGTTGCCTACCTCATCACAACACATATACACAGTACATACATCTTTCCATGAAATCATTAGTTGTATATTGATGTGACTATACCCTGCCATACAAGCTTAGCTAATTTATCTGAGTTATTGTCATAGATGGCTGATGATTGTAGCAACGGTACTAGCAATGAGGCGAACAACTCCAGTAAAAATAATGTTAGGCTGACGGTACACGAACTGGGAGACCAAAACACGCTCGCCAATATGCTTACCAACATACTGGACAAGCAGCAGGAAACTCAAGATCGTCAAATGAATATCCTGAAGCATGTTATGAAGAACGACAATCGACGTAGTGGACTTGGGGAATTTCAGAAGCTTAAGCCACCATCATTCTCTGGAACAGCAAATCCACTTGAAGCGGAGGACTGGATTACCGCCATGGAAAAAGCATTTGACGCTATGGAATGCACCAACAAGGAGAGGGTTGCTTATGCAACCTATATGCTACAGTCAAGTGGTTTTGAGTGGTGGGATGCACACAAAAAGTCATATTCCGATGGTACTGAAATTTCATCGAAAGTATTCAAAGAAGCAGTTTACAAAAAATATTTTCCTGAAAGTGTTAAGCGCATGGAGGAAGGAGAATTTCTTGAGCTAAAACAGGGAAATAAATCTGTGATAGAATATGAATTTGAAATTTCTAGACTTGCAAGATTTGCTCCTGAGTTTGTCCAGACTGACTTCTCCAAGGCGCGACGTTTTGAGAATGGTTTACGACAACCACTTAAGCGACGTGTTGAAGCCTTTGAGCTAAATACATTTAGAGATGTGGTGAGCAAAGCACAACTCTTGGACAAAGGATATCAAGAAGAAAGAACCGAGGTGAATCATCCATCAAAGATGCCTAAGTTTTATAATAATAACCATCAAAATAAGGGGAGGTTTAGACCGAGTGGTCGTCCTGAACGAGCTGCAGGTAATTCATGGGGAAGCACGGCAAGAAAATGTCCAATATGTAAGGGAAATCATTCTCCTAAAATTTGTCCGGATCGATGGGGCAAGTGTTATACCTGCGGGAAACCGGGGCATACTAGACATGAGTGTCCAAATAAAATTATAACATCATGGCTCCTCCTCATCAAAATACTATGGCTCTACCCTAGTCACCTCAGCAAATGTACCTTCCTGCACCTCCATCAACAACTCACCATGGTTCAAATAAATATGCAAGGACCACCACTTCAAATCAACCATCAGGATCCCATCCAACCAACAGAGAGAAACCTCGTGGAGAAAACCGGGCTAGAGTGTTTAACTTAACGCATAGAAGTGCAGAAGAATACAACAACATGGTGACAGATAACTTTCCAATCTGCTCTGCTCTAGGCTTTATTTTGTTTGATTCCGGTGCCACACACTCGTTCATCTCTACAAAATACATGAACAGACATAAGATTACTAGCAACCCATTAGAAGAAATCATTTACGTTGAGACACCATTAGAAAGCAGAAGTGCAAAATTAATTTGCAAAGCATGTCCTATTGAGATTGGGGGGTGGAAATTCACTGCTGACCTTATCGTACTAGAAATGCAATATTTTGACGTAATACTTGGGATGGACTGGTTACAATGGAACAAAGCAACTATTGATTGCCATAAAAAGAGGGTTACACTTAGGCCTCCCGGTCAAACTAAAGTTATATACCATAATAATATAAGAAACTTATTCAGATAATCTGTGGCAATGATGGAGAGTAAGGAAATAGATATAAATAAAATTCCAGTAGTAAATGAATTTCTTGATGTTTTCCCGAGCGATCTTCCTAGATTACCACTGGACTGGGAAATTGAGTTTGCGATCGTACTAATTCCTGGAACAAAGCCGATCCATAAGGCACCTTATAGGATGGCACCCATGGAGCTAAAAGAGCTAAAGACACAACTGAAAGAATTAGAGGAAAAGGGATTTATACGTCCGAGTGTTTCCCCTTGGGAAGATCCTGTATTATTTGTGAAAAAGAAGGATGGAAGTTTAAGATTGTGCATAGACTACCGTGAGCTAAATAAAGTCACCATTAGAAACAAATATCCTCTTCCTCGGATAGATGATTTATTTGACCAACTACAAGGATCCAAGGTTTTCTCAAAGATTGATTTGCAATGTGGTTATCATCAACTAAAAATAAATCCAAGTGATGTTTCTAAGACCGCCTTCCGCACTCGCTATGGGCATTACGAGTATTTGGTTATGCCATTTGGTTTGACTAATGCCCCAGCGGCTTTTATGGATTTAATGAACCGGATATTCAAGCCTTACTTGGATCAATTTGTAATCGTTTTTATTGATGACATCCTTATATATTCAAAGACAAAAGAAGAACATTCTAAGCATTTAAGGATTGTACTACAAACACTACGAGAGCACCAACTATATGCAAAGATAAAGAAATATGACTTTTGGATGGATCAGGTACCCTTTCTTGGCCATATAATTTCAGGCGAAGGTATATCCGTTGATCCTGCTAAGGTGCAAGCCGTGTCGGAATGGCAAAGACCGTCCACTGTCACGGATATCCGAAGCTTCCTTGGGATGGCTGGATACTACCGTCGTTTTATAATGAACTTTGCTAAGATCGCTACCCCTTTAACTCATCTAACAAAGGAAGGAGTTAAATTTGAGTGGACAACTAAGTGCGAGGAAAGTTTTTAAGAATTAAAGAATTGCCTAATTTCAGCACCAGTCCTTGCTTTGCCTATTGGTGGTGAAGATTTCACCATTTATTGCGATGCTTCAAAATTGGGCCTTGGATACGTACTTATGCAAAGAGGTGAAGTTATTGCCTATGCTTCTCACCAACTGAAACCACATGAACAAAATTATTCAACTCATGACATGGAGCTAGCTGCAGTAATTTTTGCACTAAAAATCTGGAGGCATTACCTTTATGGAGAGCATTGTGAAATATTTATTGACCACAAGAGTTTAAAATATATTTTTACCCAAAAGGAATTGAATGAGGCAAAGAAGGTGGTTATAATTATTGAAGGATTATGATCTTAATATTAATTACCATCCAGGAAAGGCAAATATTGTGGCAGATGCTTTGAGTCAAAAAGCCTATTGCAATATGTCTATCCTAGCTACTCAAGAACCACATCTGCTGCGAGATCTAGAAAGATTAGGAATAAGACTAAAAGTACATGTACGTGTAAGCGTACTAGCTACACTTGAAGTCACATCAAACTTGAAGAAGCGGATTGTGGAAAAACAAATGGATGATCAGGACCTAGTACGGGCAAAGAAAAATATCAATGATGGCAGACCATCTGAATTTCATATTGATTCAAGTGGGGCTATACGCTTTAGATACCGAATCTGTGTACCTAATGATGGTGAATTAAAAAGGTATATTATGGAAGAAGCACACTCCTCTCTATACACCATGCACACAAGTGGGACTAAAATGTATCAGGACATTAAAACAACATTTTGATGGAATAATATGAAAATAGAAATAGCCAAGTTTATTATGGAGTGTGACACATGTCGACGCATAAAAGCAGAACACCAACGACCAGTTAGACTCTTGCAACTTTTGTCTATACCTGTATGGAAATGGGAAGAAATTAGCATGGGCTTTATTGCTGGGTACCAAAGACACCATTTGGGAATGATAGTATATGGGTGATAGTGGACCGAATTAACAAATTCTGCACATTTTATACCTGTGAAGATTACTTTTTCCCTAGAGAAGTTAGCCAAGTTATATATCAAGGAAATAGTATCTCTTCACGGCGTCCCTTTGCGTATTGCATCAGATAGAGATTCTCGCTTTGTCTCAAAATTTTGGAGAAGTCTGCACAAAGCGTTGGGAACCAAACTCGATTTTAGTGCGGCATATCATCCACAAAGTGATGGCCAAATAGAACGGGTTAATCAAATTCTAAAAGACATGCCCAGGGCGTGTGTTCTAGAATTTAAGGGAGCATGGGATGAATATATGTCGTTAGCTGAATTCGCATATAATAACATCTATTAATCAAGTATTTAAATGGCTCCCTATGAGGCTTTATATGGAAGAAGGTGTCGAGCACCGATTTGTTGGGATGATGTTGGAGAAAGAAAAATTCTAGGAACCGACATAATCCAGGAAACTGAAGAGAAAGTGAAACTTATACGCGAGAGACTACGAACCGCACAAAGCAGGCAGAAAAGTTATGCTGACGGTAAAATAAGGGACCTTCGGTTTAAGGAGGGAGAACTAGTGTATTTAAAAGTATCCCCTATGAAAGGGATTAAACGATTTGGACAGGGAAAGAAATTAAGCCCAAGATATATTGGTCCTTTCCCAATTACCAAACAAGTTGGGAAGTCGCATATCAGCTAAAGCTGCCAGATTCTCTAGCAAGTGTACACAACGTATTTCATGTGTCTTTACTCCGTAAATGTTTGAAACCCCCACATCAACCTCTGAAGATTGAATTACCTGAGCTACAAGAAGGTTTATCCTATAAGGAATACCCTATTCGTATACTGGATTTTAAAGACCATGAGACTAGACGAAAAAATATTCGATTTGTTAAGGTTCAGTGGAGTAATCACGGTGAAGACGAAGCCACTTGGGAAAGGGAGGACGAATTAAAGTAAAATTACCCTTACCTCTTCAAAAAATAAAGGTATGTAAAATTTCGAGGACGAAATTTTTATAAGGAAGGTAGGATGTAATATCCAGGAATAATATACCAATAATAATAATAATATCTTAAGAACAAAATAAATTTTTGTTTTATTTATTCTAGCTTGCTTTATTAATCTAAGCATAATTATCTGCTTGAAAATGAATACAGAAAAAAAATGAAGAGTAGCAGCCAAGTAAGCTCAAAAATATCTGGAGACTAGAAGCTACATGAAAATATCTAGTAATAAGCTCACAGAAGGTAACTAGATTTTTGGTCTGATCAACCGCTCACCCTAACCTGGACAGATGTCCTATGCTCCCCTACCTTTCCTAGCTATATATAGCTTTCTACCACCGCACACGCCCACCTCACTCCACAGTGCAAATTGACCTCAAAGCTTTCCTAGAGCTGGTAGACCTGAAAAGTTGGTGACAGGGACAGGTATGCACATTCTCTAGAGTCCTAGCCTTGGCCTTGTTCATCTTTGTGCTATGATCTAGCTACTCTAGTTCTTCTCCATAGCTGCTCTAGTTTCTCTCTCATAGATTTGATGGTTCTTGATGGATTTGAGTAGAATCATTGTTGTTTCTCTAGACAATCTTGCATGTGGTGTAGATAAATTTCTATGAGATGACATATATTATGTTTATTAAATCGGTGCAAATATTTACTATAAAATCTTGCTAAGAACCATCTGATGCAACTAGTACTACTTGGTGTTAATTGGTAATAGTACATGCTTTCTTGCAACAGTGAACTAGTACAGCTAGTAGCACTTGGTGTGCATCGATTGTGTACAGATAAAATCAATTTTGCTTGCATGCATATATGAGTAGTCAACCCATGAATATATCTTGGCAGAGTAGTACTAGTATAGCTAGCTATTCACACATCATGTCATGTCTCACCTATTGTTGGTACTATGCATGCAATAATAATTGGACTTGTTTCTAATAAAATAGACTGATGTAATATGTGCAACCTGATTAGGTTGAAGCCAAGTTGATCATAGAACAAACAATCAAAGGCAAGGTTGTGCATACCAGTTCTATGAACTAAATAAATTAGTAAATATATTTAATCTTGATGCTTGAATATTCTTAAGTGATTGAGCAGTTACATGTGATAAAAAATGGTTTGTTGATGAACGTTGGATGAAACGTGAACATCATACATGAATGAATAAAACGGTTGAGACGAGTATACACGAACTATTTTCAATCGCTCGCCGTAATCATGGGATGTATGGTATATCTAGCCCGAGACAGTCAATACCTGAAATAACGGTACGCAGTCACGCCGATATCAGTGTGAGATTGATTTACCTTGCACAAGTAGGGGACTCGATGTCCTGATTCTCAGAGAGGGGTATAACCATTGGTGGAGATTACGATGTGTTTTAGCGTGTCTCTGCAGATGTCACTATATTTAGGATTGCGCTAACCAATTAACCATTTATATTGTCTTTACACCCTTGTAGCAGCTTCATGGATCCTGCCGGATTACTGTTTGACCCGGCCTGGGAAAATGGCCCATCCAGGGCGAAAGAGGCCCAGCCGAGCTCCCTCTCATTCGGCCCGAGCGAGGCAGCAAGGAGAGTAGCCCAGCTGGGGTAGGTGTTGCCAGCTCGCGCGGTTATGAACAAGTGGCCCGTGGTGGGTTGGCTTAGTCCAGTGCCGGCCCACCTAGGGTAAGCTCGGTGACTGGCGTTGGCCCGTGGTGGGCCGAGCTGTTCGTGCCGGCCCACCCGGGGTGGATTGGCGAGGAAACCTGGCGGGACTGATTCGTCCGTCAATGCAGTGTGCAGGAGATCGGCGATGGGAGGCTTGGCGGGAGTAGCGCGGGAGCTCAGGAAGCGTCGTCCTGCAGGGGAAGGTTCGGTGAGATGGTATGGCTTCTCCGTGCCGGCCCATGCGCGGAATTGGTGACGAGATGGCATATGATTCGGCATGTGGAGCCGTTGGGCCAAGATAAAATGATTCGGCCCATAGCAGTTATCTTAATTTGATCAGGAATAAGTAAATTCGGCTAGGGAAATATCTCTATGGGCCGAGATATCTTTGATCCGGCCCAGTTTAGCTTTTTACCTTTATCCTTTTCTATTTAGCCTTTATATTTATTTAAAATATCCTTTTCATATATAAGTCTCTTGACAACTTAGTTATAACTCAACTCTGGGGTACCCGGGGTCGTATCCCCGACATTAGTCCCCGAGTCTATGTGGGATTCGTAGATTCGCTCATAGACTTTGTATCAAATATTCCCAGAGTTGTCTTATGACTTATAACCTCTTGGTTATATACTTCTTTTTCACTGCATATGTTTTTGGGCAAGTTTTAGACTTCTGGCCTTCTTGGGCACTGCTCATAACCCTTTTTGGTAAGTTCTTGGCTTCTGGCCTTCTTGAGCACTGGTCTTAACCATTTTGGGTAAGTTCTGAGTTCTGGCCTTCTTAAGCACTGCTCTTTTAACCTCTTTGGGTAAGTTATGACTCCTGGACTTTTTTAAGCACCGGTATTTTAACCACTTTGGGTAAGTTCTTGACTTCTAGCCTGCTTTGGCTCTAGTCTTATAACCCCTTTGGGTGAGTTCTTGACTTCTGGCATGCTTTGGCTCTGGTCTTATAACCCCTTTGGGTAAGTCATAATCCGAGTCATCTGTTTCCCAATCCAAGTTATTTTACTCAAAATTGACTTATGTATTAAGTCTGAGTCATCTGACTCAAATCCGAGTTATCTGATTCCAAAACCAAGTTATTTTACTCAATTTTGACTTACATCTCAAATTCGAGTCATCTGACTCAAATCCGAGGTATATGAATCAAATCCGAGCTATCTGATGCAAAATCCGAGTTACTTTACTCAATTTTGACTTACATCTCAAATCTGAGTCATCTGATTCAAATCCGAGGTATATGACTCAAATCCGAGTTATCTGATGCAAAATCCGAGTTACTTTACTCAATTTTGACTTACATCTCAAATCTGAGTCATCTGACTCAAATCCGAGGTATATGACTCAAATCCGAGTCATCTGATGCAAAATACGAGTTACTTTACTCTATGTTGACTTACATATCAAATCTGAGTCATCTGACTCAAATCCGAGGTATATGACTCAAATCCGAGTCATATGATGCAAAACCCGAGTTACTTTACTCAATTTTGACTTACATCTCAAATCAGAGTCATCTGACTCAAATCCGAGGTATATGACTCAAATCCGAGTCATCTGATTCCAAATCCGAATCACTTTACTCAATTTTGACTTACATCTCAAATCTGAGTCATCTGACTCAAATCCGAGGTATATGACTCCTTTCGAGTCATCTGTCTTCCGAGATATAACTTGATCTGATGAGATGATGTCAATTTGCCTTTGATTTGGATCCGAGATATAGATCCGAGATTAAGTTTTGTGGATACGATATTGGGGCTAATCGCTGAGAGATCCGATTCGAGATGTTGATATGAGATATAGATTTGAGATATGACAAGCTGGCAACTAGTCTTCCGAGATACGGGATAACCTGGCAAGATAGTGAAATATCAATCCGAGTTATAATATAACCTGGAAATCTGGCGAGCTGAATCAAACTTTAGTCCTAATCAGAGATGAGCTAGTACGCCAAGTCCGAATGCAAATCCGAATTATAATATACCCTGGCGAGCTGAATCAAATGTTAGTCCGAATCAGAGATAAGCTACCGAGCTGAGTTAATGGTTAAACCGAGGCGTAAATAAACTGACTCAAATTATATCCGAATCATCAATAAGCTGGCTGGTGAGCTGAGTTAAAGGATAATCCAAAGCATAAATAAACTGACTCAAATTCTATCTGAATCATAAATAAGCTGACTCAAATTCTATCCAAGTTATAAATAAGCTGACTCAAATTCTATCCGAATTATAAATAAGTTGACTCAAATTCTATCCGAATCATAAATAAGCTGGCTGGTGAGCTGAGTTAAAGGTTAATCCAAAGCATAAATAAACTGATCCAAATTCTATCTGAATCATAAATAAGCTGACTCAAATACGGATCTGAATCAATATAATGTTCTCTCAATCTAAAGGTGACTCTACGGATACGTTAACTAGTCCCCGGGTTAAGTTATTTTCTCCCCGGGGTGAAGGGTCGAGTGTTGGTGGCTGAGTTATCTGGCACTTACGGTATACTTGGAGAAGTGTTTGAGTGATTCTCGCTTAGTCATACCTGCCCTGCTGAGTTACTTGGTACTTACAGTAATCTTGGAGAAGAGTTTGAGTCCTTCTTGCTGAGCCTTACCTGCTTTGATGAGTCAGGCTTGGAGACCTTCTGCGCTTACCTCTTTGTTCTTTGTTCGTTTGGTGGAGCTAAATGAGCTCTATGAGGAAGAAGTTGACGAAGATGCTCCTGTCCAGACAGAAACCCAACCAACGCCACTAAGAGGCCCCAAGGTGGGCGCCAAATGTCGTGGTGGTATCACGGCATATGCCATGGGTAGGCTAAAGTTGGGGCCGATGGAAGTGGAGGAATCCGGGGAGGGATGATGCAGTGAAGACCGCACTCGTATGAACAAAGAGAAATACAATGTATATAGGATTGAGGCTCTCATGTGGAGATAACACCTCTTTCTCTACATCTAATCTCTCATAATCTTGCCATGCTTGTGGCTACAATCATGCTCCTTGAGCTGTATCTCCTATGCCTCTATCTAGATCTCTCTGTGAGATTCGAGGAGGAAGAAGAAGAAGAGCTCCTATTGAGCAGAGAGGGGAAGAGCCCTTCGGGGTCTCTCTTGTAACGATTCCCCTGGTGCTCCTTATAAAGGGGAGCCTAGGGGACAAGACTTGTTTTACATGTTTGGCATCTACATGGTATATTCTGGGTTTCTTCTAGAGATGCTCAGCATATGCCTTGGCATCTTTGAAGATGCCAGGCATATTCCCTAGCATCTTATTTGATGCCAAGAGCATATCCCTAGCATCTTGTTAGATGTCATGGGCATATTCCATACGTCATGTGCCAGTCTGAGCTGGTGGGCTCCCAAGACTGGCACAATACTTGTTGGTCTTGTCTTGGCTTGATGGTGCGTCGAGGTGGATGTTGAAGGCGCATCTGGAAATGAATAAGATGTCGCATGTAACAATATTATTCGCCTTAGGAAGTGTAATTCGCCTGGTGGAAGATTGATTCGGCCTTGGTCACAGTTAAAGGGCCAGTGAGGTATTCTGATATTTGGCCTAGTGAAGCCTAGCCTGGATTCCTCCTTGCTGGCCCATAGTCCGAGGTGCAGGCCGGGTTAATGGGATCCGCTATGGGCCAAGATTCCTTTGATTCGGCCCACCCGTGGAGGTCGGCAAGGTCGGCGTTGCAGAGCCTGGGCGGTCCCGCGGTGGACCGGGTGTGATGGTTTCCGGCCCACCGGGCGTTGCTGCCCAAAGATGGTCATGGGTAAGGTCGGACTCGTAGTGGGTCAATCAATCGCTGCCCACCCGGGCAAAGACAAGAAAACTCGGCACGCGGGGAGCCTTGATTCGGTCGAGGCGGAGTGCCGGGGCGACGCCATGGAGAGGTGAGCGACGCTGGCGTAACCGATTATGCCGAGGCAGTCGGCGATGGGCCGACGTGATTCGCCCAGCTGTTATTCTGCTTTTGGTCTTGATTCGGCTTAGGAGGCCCAGGACAGGGCCGATATTTGTATAATTCGGCCCAGGCAACCTCTTCCTCTTTTACTTTCTATTCCTCATATTACTTATCTCGGATGGCGTTCCTTTTATCTCACTTCTTATTAAATCATTCTATATCCTCTTGTATCTTCCGATACCTCATATTTAGGGTATCTGGGGTCATATCCCCGACAGAATTGTTGAACTCATGCGCTCCTTGTCCGAATTTGTAGCTCCTATGGGTTTAACCCGATCGCCTCCTCCAGCCAAGGAATGCATGGTTCTTGCCGGCAACTCCATCAACACCTCCATCACGCAAGCCAAGGAGATTACCAAGCCCCTCCAGATAAACATCAAAGCATCGGACTCCGTGGTGAAGTACTCGGAGATTTTGCGTCGAGCCCCCGAGCGTATTACAAGCTGGAAAGCTCCATGTGCACGGGCTGGCGCAAGGATGGCACTGTCCATGGTGAAGGCACACTATGAAGATTCCAACATCGACACGATGACCTCTGGCATCCCCGACGTCGACGATGATGGCAAAGAGATTAATCATGAAGCCATCTTGTCGTCGCTCGCGGGCTACGACACCAGAGTTGCCGAGTTGGTGGACGTCGACGTCTTCGTGCCCATGAACATCATCGACAGCGGAAACCAAGATTCCTCTGAGTCCCTCCACAACGCCGACTTCGAGGGTGGCTCTCCGGCTGGTGATGATGCTGCTTCCAAGTCACCTACGCCAAAGGAGTGAAGAACAACTTTGTAATCTTTGTTTCACCTTTGGTGTATATGCGGAAAAACTTTGTGTATGTAACTTAAGGCGGAAAACAATGGTTGTTATTTCCTGCTGCTCAAGAACTAGTTTCTAGCATGTATATATTTTTAAGCAGGTGCTGGCTTATCCATTACTTTGGTTCTTATGCTTGACTTTTCGTGAGTCGGAAGACTCGTTGTCGGAACCATGCACTTAGGTGATGATGCCCAATGGCACCGTCAATAACCTGAGCACAAAATCGCCGACAATAAGTGCCAAAAGTCACTACTCTAGAATCCACATAAAAACGACAAAGAACGTGTAGACCAGAAAACTTAAGCTAACGCCCGTAGGCGGAATTTTCACAAGTGCAAACGCAAAGCTTGTGCATAAAGGTTTTACATGATCCAAAAATGAACACTAAAGTAGGTAAAAGACTCGTAAATATGAGTGAACCGTAGAGCTTTATTTCATTGATCATATAAGAGGTACACAATTAGATAAAAATGCTAAGTGTAAAAAGGACGAGTTGTGCTATGTTCCATGGTCGATCAAGCTCCGGATAGTCATCATCCGGTCACGCTTACGCTTATGATCCTCGCTGGGTCTATCCTTCGCTCACGATTGTCAACCAGGTAGTAAGACCCATTGAGTAGCGCCTGCTTATGATGAACTAAGATTTCCCATGGCGGGGATAGTTTGTGCGACTTCTTCTGCTTAAGTCGGAGCACCAAATCCCCCTCTTTAAATGAGAGATGCCAAACGCGGCGTGTCGTAGGAATGACCACGGCAGATGCTGCAATCGGCAGCGAGTAGTAGAACGAGGGGCAAGGGCGGCCTGCCATCTACGGTGCGAGATGAGGGCAAAGACACAGGTTTGGTTTTGTGTTCGCCTGAGGGTAAAGACCTACTCTGCTAGATTGTATTATGGAGGTGTTTACAAGGGCGAACTCGCGACTAGGCGGCGAGTTGCTTGGGTGTATGAGGGAACGTCTCTACTCACCCCATAGGGAGGTTTATATAGGTCACCTCCCTAGGGTTTACATATCTCAACCGACTCGTTACATCTTGAGAATCATTTAACCTAGACCGATCGGGCCTATTCGCCGCTCGCCTTCAACCTCCAAATACCGACACCATGGGCTTCGTCCACTCGCCGTTCTCGAGCCCACTCGCCACCCTTGGACCCGGAACGCCCCGAGTATACCCCAAAGAGGCGATATCCCCATCAGTCCCCGAGGCCGTCGTTGATTAGGCGTGAGTGGGCCGGCAATGGAGTATACGGCTTCAAGTTGGCATCCAATAATCGCCGGCCTCAGATAAAGGAAAAATCCGGTGAACCGAGTCGCCTTGGGCGAGTCGATCCAACGGACGCGGTCTCGGCGAATGACTCAACGAGCCGAGTGGCTAGAGTTGGACCGTCAGCGTGGTCAAACTAGCCGTTAAGGTAACCCAACGGTAACTCGGCGTAATCATCGGCGGTAACGGCCCGACTTGGCGGGCAACTCGCTATATAAGAGGAATGGTAGGCTATCGTAAAGCCAACCGCCCACCATTTTCTCCGAGTACGCATCTTCCTTCCTTCGATTCCGCGATCCAATCGACCGCAATCTTCCGACCTCGAACAGATCCTCACCATGGCCCTTCCACCGAACCTTGGGTAGATCCAAATGCACCAGAGCAATGCCTCCTTCGAGGAGGCCGGACCACGGGCTCACGGCGTATCCTCACCGGGAAAACCACCCCAACCCGCGAGAGAGAGTTCCTGTTTCACCAGCCACCTCGAGCGGGGTTAGGGTTTCCCACATCTTTGTTCTTCCGGCCGCTTACTACGGATCCAGCCTCGGATCTGGGTCCCCACAAGATCGAGCACCGCCATCTTCGTATGCTCATGAGTGCTACTTGGCCGCCGCCCTACTTTCCTTGTGGCAAGATCTGCTCCATGGACGGATCACCGCGAGGAGAGGGCGGTTCAATGCTAGCCGCGCGCTTAACTTTCCAACTCAAATCCAAAGCCTTCTTCGACCGATGCCGCCAAAGCAAAAGCGATCGAAAAAGTCATGGTTCTACGTGACCGAGGCGACCGAAGACGGCGGCGATCCCGGTACGGCTAATCGCTCCGAGCCACGCCATCTCCAGTCGGCAAGCTCCCGACGACCAGCGGATGGTTGTCGACGAGATGCTCCAGACCATCCGCGTCTCAAGAAGAAGGCTCAGACAAATTTGTACAATTGTTGGCTTGGCGGCGTTCCGCCGCCTAACGCGAGCATTACATGTACCAAGACACGCCGGGAGACCCGACGAAGCCTCGCCTCGAGTGGAAGCCGGAGGACTACCTCTCGGCTGAAGAAGATCACCCAGCGACATACGTGGATGCGCGGGTGTTTCCTCACACCGCCAAGCGTCCGCCCGACGGTAATCCTTTATCTTGTTCGCAATGCAGCGTGTGCAACGCGGTAACTCTAACTCGCTTCGTTTAACGCAGCTGTTCCAAGTGGTGGAAGGGTGGTTACCACCCGCCGACAACGAGAGCCCCGAGCCATCCGCCCAGGATACAAGCGAGTCGCCACCCGCCAAAGGTAACGAGGACGACGAGGACGAGTCCGAAGAGGAGATTGCCCCACTGGTCCGAAAGACCCGCGGGCAACGTCAGCGCGAGATCGAGGCGAGCAGGAGCCTCGAGCGTCATGACGACGACGACGAACTCCCAGAGACCACCTCGCGCCGTCAGGCCACTCCCGCGAAGAAGAAGAAGGAGAAGAAGGAGGCGAGGGCCCCCCTGAGAAGGAAGATGAAGCCGCCGAAGGTGGCTTCACCGCCACACTCAACGAGCAGCTCTGATGCTCACAGCTCGGCCGGTGACGGCGCAGTTCCGGCGACAACCGCGCTAGATGCGCCATCTACAGAAGCTGGCCTCAATGCCTCCGCCATTCGCCGGTTTCGGGCTAGGAAGGCTCCGGCCGTGGCGACTTCGCCGCAAGGAGGTCCCGAGCGGTGGCCTCGCCCGCAAGGAAGTTCCGCCGTAGCCCCAACTCACGAGGAGGCCTCCGGCGCCCGAGGCGCCAACCGCTACGTCAACGCCAAAGAAGCCGTCAGATCCCGGCCCCGACGCCCCGAACTGGGGCTTAGCCGATTAGGCCCCGAGCTGAAAAACCCGGCCTTCGACAGGCTGTGCTTCATTCCGCCAAGTGAGTGCATTCCTTATTTTCCTTTAGTACTTTGATTGTCTTTATTGATTTGATTCAATGTGCAGGACCGAGTGAAAAAGATGGGTCACCCGACCGCGGGCTAAGGTATCTTCCGCCGTTGGCGAGGAAGACCCTTCCGCAAGAGGAAAAGTGATGAGGTCGCCGCCAACGGAAGGCAAAGAAGGCCAAGGGCGACGACATCGCCACCGCCTCGACGACGTGGCGCGGCTACCGGACCCGCAGGAGGCGACCACGCACGAAGGAGGTCGCTTCGCCTAGGGAGGAAGCGACCTTTGAGCGGCGCCGATTGCTACCTTCCCCGCTTCGACCAAGGCGGCCACGGCGAGTGGGCGCAACCCGAGCCCCTCGAGGACCATCGACGCCGACATCGACCAACGCGGGCATACGCTGCCGCTGTCCGTGGACGTGCAACTTCACGGCATGCTTGGTGCGGCCATCCGTACCTCCACCCCGAGGATCAGGGTTTGCTTAGCAGCGCTTGATTCTTATCATTACTTGTTTTGTACTGAATCCAGTCCTCGAAAGTGCGTGCGCTAAAATTTAGCGGATATGCACTGAGGAATTTTCGTGATCGCCAGTCCCCGAGTGCGCACCCGCTAAATTTTAGCGGGTGGGCACTGAGGAATTTCGCAATCGCCAGTCCCCGAGTGCGCACCCGCTAAATTTTAGCGGGTGGGCACTGAGGAATTTTCGCAATCGCCAGTCCCCGAGTGCGCACCCGCTAAATTTTAGCAGGTGGGCACTGAAAAATTTTCATGTGTGCTGATTTTGGAGATGTACAGGGTCTGCAGCTGGAGTCGGCAGAGCGATTGGCTGCGAAGCAGCGTGCTGAGAAGGAACTGGCCGCTCTCCAGGAAGCAAACAAGGAGCTTCAGGTTGTTGCTGCGCAGGCGGAGGTGGCTCGCCAGGAGCTTGTCCCTGCTGGAGAACTGGAGGCGGTGCGGTCTGCGTTAGGCACCGCCGAGCAGAAGATCGCCGACCTCGAGCGCGAACTGCGGGAGGCAAAAGAAGAAGCAAGCTCGGCGAACGGGCGAGCGAAGGCCGCCATTGCGGCCGCGGAGGATGACCGAAAGGCGTCGGAAGCCCTCATTGTGGGGCTTCAGGACGATTATACATCGCTTCAAAGTTTCATCACGGGACTCGCCCGCCCATTGCTTGGTGAGTGCGTCTTCCCTATCTTTTGGTTGTATTGTTCGTGGTTTCCATGGTACTCATACTTGTCTCCTTCTCGCAGGTCGTGTTATTGGCTGCCAAGAAGAAGCGAATTCTCTGGACGCGAGGGAATGCGTGAGCATGCTTGTCGACTCGGCGACGCTGCCGACTGCATCCGCGCCTACCTTCAAGAGATGTCGCCACGAGGTTATTCTCAGTGACCTTGAGGTGTGGAGTACTTGGAGAAGGCGCCCGCGGTCGAGAGTTCATGACGCTGCCGGGCGCTTCGTCGCGAGCGCCGATGTTTGAGCCTTGACTCGCCCACTTCCCCGAGGACTTCGATCTCGACGATGTGACGAGTGGGTACCCTTCATCGACCGGGCGCGGATCCGTCCCGAGGTTCTCGCTGCGGAACGCCACAGACTCGAGCGCTGCCGGGCGATGGGCGACCTCCTTCCCTACCAGAAACGGTCGTCGCTAACGACTCGAGCCGCCGCATCGCGACTTCAAGGTTGAGCAGCCTTTCCGCCGGCGATGGCGTGAGCTGACGACGTATCCGTCAAACCCGACACCGCGTTCATCCAGAGGCGCCGGATAACGCCGCGCCGTCAAGCTCGCAGAATAGTAGTTTGCCTAGATGTGTTAGCAGCAGCGCCGAGTAGGCATATTTGTAATGTAAGACAATGCGATATGCGATTGAATGGAACGTTGTGTTCATTTTGCTATTTGTTTGCGTGTTTTGTATTGATTTTGGGTGAGTCCCGAGCGCGTCCGCCTTTTTGTGGGTTCACCTCATATGATGTTTTGTTGTTTATCATGTGTTGTTGGTTTAGTCGACTCGCCGAGCTCGAGAGCTACCGCAAGGCGACTTTGAGTGCTCAGATTTACTGCTTTCAGACGCTAACGGGCCGGGTGGCTGAGTCCCCGAGCGTGGTACTTGGTAGTTCAAGGCGCGACTCGAGGGTGGTTGAGGACCGAGCTGGTGAGCGCCGCTACTCCGCCGGCCGGGTCGGCCGCGTGCAGTCCTAGGCGTGTTTCTTACTTGGCGCTTTCGTCCGATCGCGATTTAACCGGTATTCCCCGAGCGTGGTACTTAGCCGCTCGAGTCGCTACGCCGAGGATGCGGAGGACCGTGGTCGCTGGAGAAGCGAGGATGCTTGTCTTGGTTCAGTAAAACCAATGAGCTAGGCGACTCCAATGGGGCTCGATTGGCGTTTTCGTGACGCATGCAAGACCTGAAATGACTCAAGGTTTTACATCGCACTACTTAGCCGTGCTCCGCTGTGCCAAGGGTTGACTCAGTATTTTAGCATGACGTTAATTACGAAAAGCGAGTGGCACAAGGCATGGAGAGTAGATTTAATTTTGCAACCGCTTTTTATTCATAGCGATCGGAGAGTACATATGTGGGGTTCTAGGAATAGAACTTCCGAGGAGATTTACATTCCATGGCCGCTGACGTCGAGTTCGCCGCCCCGCGGACGCCGACGAGGTAGTAGGCGCCGCCGTGCACGCGCCAATAGCGAACGGGCCTTCCCACGGAGGGGAGAGCTTGCATGCCCTTCTTGTCCCGGATGAGGCGTAACACCGTGTCGCTTCCCGAAGGTGCGGGTTTTCACCCGTACCGTGGGTAGCGTGAGTCCTTGCCGATAAATGGTGCGCGATCGGGCGAGGTCGCGGCTTCGCCGAGTTGGTCGAGCCCGCCTTGGCGGGCCTGCTGCCTCAGATAGTGGACGCACCCGCGCGAGTCGTGTTCGAGGTCGGTGGGCATGATCGCTTCGCCAGAGACCATGAAGAAGGGAGTGAATCCCGCCGACCTGCTGACCGAGGTGCGATTCCCCGATGACGGAGGGAGCTCGTCGACCCGGCATCCAATGCGCCGAGTGGTACTTTGGAGTCGCGCTTCAGCCGTGGAGGATGCTTTGCTGGGCCCCCGTCTACCGCCATTGATTCGGATGCGACCGGCGCAGGTCGAGCCGATGTGGTGTTCTTCGCAAAATTCGCCATTGCTCCTTGGCGAAGTTTGTGCCGTCCGTGATGATGCTGTTGGGGAAACCCGTAGCGTATATGAGCTCGTAGGAACTTAGTGGGCTCTTCCCCGCATTTCGACTGGCTTGGCCTCTACCACTTCGTGAATTTGTCGACGGCGAGCAGGTGGGTGTAACTGAGGGGCCTTCTTGAAGGGGCCGACCATGTCTATGCCCCACAATAATGGCCGTGATGGGGATTGTTTTGAGCGCCGAGCTCAGACGCGCGCTCGATTGGCGCATTGCATCCGCGATCGCCGACGATGTCGGCAACGGCGCAAAGTGGGCCAAGAGAAGCCGTGGTCGCATGGCCTTGGCGATGGAGCGAGCGCGGCGTGATGGCCGCAGTCACCGAGTGGATGTCGTGGAGGATTTTGCGCCCTTCACCGCTGACGCAACGTTGAACACGCCGGTGACGCTGCGCTTGTGTAGCTCGCCGTCGGCGATGGTGTAAGACTTGCATCGGCGAGCCATCATTCGAGCATTTGTTTCGCCTGGAAGGTGCCAATTTCTGTAGGCGATGTAGGGCTGGTCCAATCGTTCGCCTTGCTATGAGTGCGACCAAGGCTGCCTCTCGTTGAGCGGGACTCGTCGATCTCCTTCGGGAGAGACCGATGGCGTGAAGATTGTGTCGAGGAACACGCCGGGCGGGTGGTGCGAGTCGAGCCGACCCGATGCGAGAGAGGGTCGGCCTCGCTTTTCCTCCTGTCCGATCCACTCGACAGAGTAGCCGTGAAGTGGCCGCCCACCTTGTCCACCTCTTGTCCTGACGCCGCCTTGGGGGGAGATCAAGGTTGCCGCGACTTGCCCGCAACGAGGTCGAGTCTCAGAGCATCGAAGGCGATTGATGCTCATCTCCTGCGGCTCGCATGTCGTGGAGTAGGGCCTCGATTCAGCCATGTTGTTGGTGCAGGCGTGAATTGAGGCGGAGGATGTAGCGGAGCTTGTCGCTTTCGGTGAGGTCAAGACTATCCCCGCCTGCCGCCAGCGTTTGGATCCGGGTGCGGCTCCAATAATGGAGGTACGGCTTCTCTGTCTTTGGCCTCTTCCCGGCGAGGAAGTCCGCTGTGCGACTTAATCGCCTCTTCGGCTCAGATTTAATGTTGTGGACGCCGATCTCGACGGCCCACTTGGCGACTCCGCCGGCCGCCGCATTGCGATGATATCTTGTAGTGGTGCCGAGACGACCGTGATCGGGTGCTCTCGAAGTAGCGGCAGCGCCACCGAGCCTCAAGACCGCGATACCAGTTTTTGGTATTGTGGGTATCGGGCGCGACTCGGTGAGAACCTCGCTGATGTAGTACACCGTCACCGGACCGGCGCCTTTCCTTCCTCCGGTCGCTCGACGACCATTACCAAGACCGACGACGCCGGACGCCGCGACGTAAACCAGCATGGGCTCTTTGTCACGGTGCGCATGAGTAGTGCGGCGAGTAGCACCTTTTTGAGGTCGCGAGCGCCGCCTCCTTGTCCCAATCGAAGGTGGGGTTCGCGCATCAGCGGTATAGGGCATCGCCGCCAGCGGGATGAACGATCGAGAGCCGCTACGCCCGCCAGCTCGACGCCGCATGTGCACTGGGTTTGCCGAGGCGATCGTGTCGATCTTCGTTGGGTTTGCCTCGATCCTCGCTTGGAGACGACGTATCCCAAGAGTTGCCGCGGTACGCCAAGGTGCACTTGCTTGATTGAGCTTTATCTTGTACCTTCGCAGATTGGCGGTTGTCTCGCCAGGTCGGCGAGTAGGTCGCCTTGGCGAGCGGATTTCACGACCACGCCGCCGATGTAGACGTGGATGTTGCGCCAATTTGGCTCGCGAGGCATTCTTGCATGCACCGGTAGGTTGCTCCGCTCTTGAGGTCAAGGTCATGGCGGTAGCGTATATTCGAATGGCGTGATGAACGCCGTCTTCTCCTCGCCTCGATAGCCATTTTGATCTGGTTATACCCGAGTAGGCGCCGAGGAAACACAACGATTCGAACCCGCGGTGGAATCGATTATCGATCGATCCGCGGGAGGACGAATCGCTCCTTTGGGCAAAGCGCCGTTCAGTGTTTGTGTAGTCGATACACATTCTCCGTGTCCCGTTCTTCTTCTCGACCAAGACTGGGTTTGCCACCACTTGAGTATTTAATTGGCGGATGAAGCCGGTAGACGCTGCACTTCCTCGGCGATTGCTCGACGTTCTTCGTTGAAGGGCCAGAGCGATCGCCGACCGGTCGCACTTTGGGGTCGGCCAATTTGTGCTCAGCTCCCTAGGGACACCAGTGCATGTCGGAGGGTTTCCATGCGAAGATGTCCTGTTCTCACGGAGGAACTCGGCGAGCGCGCCTTCCTATGCCGGGCTCATGCTGTCCCGATCGCCACCGTCTGGGCCGAGTCGCTGGGACCAGCTCAACGGTGTGAGTGCGCTGTAGCCTCAAAGGTTGAGGTGTTTGCGCCCTCCGAGTTTGGCTTGAGTATCGGGGTCGTTGGTTAACCCCGGCCACAGATTTGGCGAGCTCGCCGGGCGTGATTAGTTTCGCGCGATGGCGTCGGCGAAGTTCGGCCTTTGGCCTCGCATTCGGCCATGTCGGGTCGCCGTTGATGGTGATGACTCCGCACGCGGGAGCTTCATCGCCAGATGCAGAGCGGGCGCCGCCATGAATTTGGCGACGCGCCCTAGGACGCAGGGTAAGCTGTCGAATGGCACCATCGAAGACGATCCGCCGGTGCGGAAGTTTTGAGTACGAAGGTGACGGTAGCGTGACCTTGCCGATCGGGTACGCCTTCCGACCGGGACGATGCCGTGGAACGTGGTGTGGGTGGTTCGATCATCATTGCGGGAGCCGCACGCTGAAGGTGTCGGTAGAGGATGTTGATGGAGCCGCCGCCCGTCCATCGTGTCTTGGGGAGCGGTAGTCGCCAACCTTGGGCTTCACCAAGGCGACTCGCCCCGGTACTGGCGCGTGGCGAGTGGTCTCACGGCCTCCGGTGATGGCTTCCGACCGTTGAGGAACTGGGGACGTCTGGGCCACCGCGTTGACGGCGGCGCGGCGATGACCTCCTTCTCGCGCTCGTGTTGAAGCTGTGAAGGTATGGAGCGAGCCGGTACTTTGCGAATTTTCCGCCATTTGGGTCGTTGTTTGTCTTCCCGCGTGCGTGCCTTCTCGATCTCCCGAGGGTGTGGCGTCGGCGGTGGTGTGCGTGGCGGCTTTCCTTCCTGTGGAAACGCACATGGTTGGTTAAGGAGGGCCGCGGATCGAACCTTGGCTTGTTCTGTAGTTCCCGCCATCGTCGCTGCTCTCCATCACGGCGGTAGCTCTTGGTCGCGTACAGCGTGCCCGGCGTTGGCGAAAGTCGACTTCGCCCGTCGTGCGGCGCACGTGGCGAGTGTCGCTGTAGCGTAGGGTTCGGCGCCACCGTCGTTGCCGCCGTCGCAAGGGCGTTGCCCTCGACTCGTCGACGTCTTGGTTGGGATCCTCCTGCATCGCTTGGCGATCTCGAGGAGGTCGGGGATGTTGTCGGTGCGGGCGTGTCGCTTGAGCTTGGCGACTAGAGGCTCGTGGCGGCACGAGGTCTTGAAGCAATGGATCGCGGTGTCGGGTGGATGCCGATCGCGTTGTACCAGAGCTCTTGCCACCGCTGGACCCAGCTTGGGTCGACTCGCGGGGTCCCTGGACGCATCGCCTGTGTCCTCGATGGTGGTGGCGCGAGTGTAAGAGCACTCAAGTGCCCGACGGCGTCTCGCATTTCCTCCCGGAGTCGATCTCACCGGGGAGTGTGTTGATCCATTGCCTGCACGCCCTCCATCATCAGTGGGAGGTAGCGGCGTAGGTCGATGTGACCCGCGATCCCCATTGCCATGAGGTATGTGTCGAGCCGCATCATGGGTCGTCAAGAGGAGTCGTATTTTTCGATCTCCTTTGGCGCCTTGAAGTTTGGTGGGTACTTTCGCCTCGGATCATTGGTCCGGCACTTAGGCCCTAGTCGGGCGACCCCATAGGCTCGCCATCGCGGCGGTAGTTAGGGTGCCGCAGTCGTCGGGCTGGCGTGGCGCCGATTTGTTGTTGATGATGTGAGTGCGGGCGTCGATTGGTTCTCCGTTAGCGGCGACGGTTGGTCGCGGCTGGATCGTTGGTGGAGAGTGCCGCATTCGCGTCGGGCGTGAGCTGCGGTGGCGGGCAATTGAGGTGTTTGCCACCGGACGGCTGAGGCCGCCCCTTCGAGGAGCGAGTATACCGCCTCGCTGCAGTCGGCACCTCTTGCTGTTCCACGGCCTTAGCGAGTAGGGCCTGACGTCATGGATTTGTGGGCGCCGTCACGGTTGCCGTGATGCTATCGGCTGCTCGGCACCGAGGTTGTCCATCGGGGTGGAGAATTGGGAGGTCGTTAGCGTCTCGCTCCGTGAGGAGACTATCCGCGCTGGTCCACAGGAGGGTGCGGTTGGGTGGTGGGGCACCCATCGCGCCGATCTGGCGGGCGGTTGCTTCCTCCGGTGGCGCGTTCGCAGATCGCTTCGGCTATGCGCGGTCGTTGCTGCCGGTTCAGGCGCCAACAGCGGTGGGGTTCAGCGTGACTGATCCGCCGGTGGTAGCGTGGCAGTTCTGCTGTCACCGCCGAGGCGAAATTTTTCGCGCCGGCACGCTTTACGCATCGCCTCCGCCAACTTCAAAGTGAGTTCCTCGACCTCCGTCGCCGTGGCGTTAGGAGGGATCGGTGGAGAAAGGGTCCTCCGGCGGATCGGTGCGGTGGCCATAGGTCGCGCATGGCGTGCTCGTCGTGGAGGTCGGCGGAATTTTCCGACCGAGTCGGTCAAGATCCCGAGGATGGAGGTCCTCAAATCTCCCGCTGGAGACCGGGCGATGGAGCCGCGGATGAGGCTGGTGATGGATCCGGCAGTGACGGGGTCGCCGAGTCGGCGTCGTCGGTGAGGGCTGCCTTCGCGTCACGGAAGTTCTCGGCCACGCTTTGTGGGTTGTACCGGAGGTGAGGCGGTGGATCGTGCGGATCCGCTCGGAGCCGATCACAGGCGACTTCGCGGATGCGAGCCGAGTCCTCCGAGGCGATAGCGCCGGTGAGGCCGGCGAAGAGGCCGATCGTGCCCGGGCAGGATCACGCCAGTGTGACGGTCGCGTGCCACGGACGTAGCTGCTCGGCAAGATCTGGAGCATCTCGCCGATCGCTACTATGCGGCGGTGGCGGCGCCTCGTTGATGGGCGATTGGATCTCGCGAGAACACCGGCCAGCCCAGGCCCACGGTGGGCGCCACATCGAGGAATGACCACGGCAGATCTGCAATCGGCAACGAGTAGTAGAACGAGGGCAAGGGCGGCTCGCCATCTGCGGTGCGAGATGAGGCAAAGACAGGTTTTACCGTTCGGCCCCGGTAAAGACCTGCTCTCGCTAGATTGTATTATGGAGGTGTTTATAAATAACTCGGCGACTAGGCGGCGAGTTGTGTGTATGAGGAACGTCTCTACACCCCATAGGGAGGTTTATATAGGGTCACCTCCCTAGGGTTTACATATCTCAACCGACTCGGTTACATCTTGGTAATCATTTAACCTAGACCGACCGGGCCTATCTTTCGCTCGGGCCTTCAACCTCCTCGCTCGATACCTTCGGGCTTGGTCCACTGCGTTCTACAGCCCACTCGCCCTTGACCACGGAACGTCAACGAGTATACCCCAATGGCGTATCCCCATCACTGGCGACTATGGTAGCCGCGTAGCTTCTGGTAGATGGCGGATCTTTGGCATGCAAAGCGCCTCCTCTCGAAGGTCCACATCTAGGCGCCCTGATTCTTCAAAGATCATCTTCGACGTGGCGGCAACTCTTGGTGAATCGTGAAGGATGTCGGAAGGCAGGATGGCTTCTGCTCCATATACCATGAAGTAAGGGGTGTAGCCGGTGGATCTGTTGGGTGTAGTTCGTAAACTCCACAGCACAGATGGCAATTCTTCCGCCAGGATCCGGTTTCTATGTAGCGGTGCCTCAAGACGTGGCTTGATTCCCTGCAGAATTAATCCATTGGCTCGCTCAACCTGACCATTGGATTGTGGGTGTGCCACAAATGCAAGGTCAAGTCGGATGCCTTTCTCCCAACAATAAGCCTCCACTTCTCCGAGTGACAAATTGCTGCCATTGTCGGTGATAATGCTATGTGGGAGACCAAATCTTACCACTAGATCCCGGACAAACCTGAGGGCAGTTGCCCCATCAAGCTTTCTAATGGGTTTAGCTTCTATCCATTTAGTGAATTTATCAATCGCTACAAGCGGATCGTAAACCCACAAGGTGCCGTCATGTGGTCCCACCATGTCTAGCCCCTGCATCGCAAAGCAGCCAAGTTATTGGTATTGCAATTCTTCACAGGAACATGTGGTTGTCGGGCATAATACTAGCATCCCATGCGCCTCAACCAAATTGTCGGTGTTCGCCTTGGTTAGCAAGAGAATCCGTGCGGAAGGCTTTTCGCGATCGAGGAGCGGCGTGATGCCCGCAGTCTCCGAGATGGATTTCACGTAGGATTTCCATACCTTCTAGCTGGGAAACACACTTTAGGTATACACCAGTAGTGCTCCTTTTGTAGAGTTGCCCATTGATTATGGTATAACCCTTTGCTCGTCGTACTATTTGTTGTCTTTCAACTTCGTTGTCGGGCAAAGTTCCATGTTCGAGATATTCCATGAACAGTTTTGTCCAAGCCGGAGGGACCTTAGTCACCATGTTGACGAAAGAGTCATCTCTATCTGGGTTGTCGATGTCGGCTCCCTTCACAGATGGTGTGTGCATATGCTCTAGGAAAACTCCTGGCGGAATTTGCTTGTGCCCTGATCCAAGTTTAGACATCAGATCAGCCGCCTCGTTTTGCTCCCTAGGTACATACTTGACTTCATAGCCCAAGAAGCTCTTGGCTATCTCGTCCACTTCGTCTCGATATGCCGTCATCATAGGGTTCCGCGCATTCCAGGTGCCAGCCACCTGTTGGGCAACCAAGTCAGAATCTCCACATCAAACTATGCGCTTGATGCCAATATCCTTGGCTACACGTAGTCCGTGAATGAGTGCTTCATACTCCGCCATGTTGTTTGTAGCCTCGAAGTGTAGCTTGTCTCCTATTGGTGAATGTTGCAATACACCAGCCCCCGAGCCGTTGAGCAGCTTTGATCCATCAAAGTGCATCACCCAGTACTAGGGTTCCGGCAACGTAGTAGCATCTGGCATCTCCGTCCAATCTGCAACAAAATCCGCCAAGGCTTGTGACTTAATAGCGCCGCGTCTCTTGTAGGTGATCTCGAAGGCGGCAAGCTCAATGCCCCACTTTGCGACCCTTCCCGTAGCGTCGCTGTTGTTGATAATGTCGGACAGTGGAGTCTTGCTCACCACTGTGATTGTGTGCTCCTGAAAGTAATGCCTCAGCTTCCGAGAAGCAAGGAATACTCCATAAGATATCTTCTGGTAGTGCGGGTAACGTTGCTTGGACTCCGTCAAGACCTCGCTCACATAGTAAACTGGTCGTTGAACTCCGTGCTTGTAGCCTGGTTCCTTCCGCTCTACTATGACGACGATGCTGATTACCCGGTTGGTTGCCGCCATGTAGATTAACAGGGGTTCTCTGTGCTCGGGTCTTTGCAAGGATGGGCGAGGAAAGAATCTCCTTGAGCCGCTTCAATGATGACCGCTTCGTCCGTCCATGTGAATTTGTCCTTCTTCAGCAACAGCCTGTATGTTGCGAGCCTTCTCTCCAAGTCGGCTGAAGAACCGACTAACTACTGCAAAACAACCTGTTAGTCGTGGAATGTCCTTTAGGCATGTTGGACGGTTTATGTTTAAGATGGCCTTGATGTTCTCCGGGTTGACCTCGATTCCGTGTTGGGAAATGATGAAACCCAACAATTCGCCGGCTGGAACCCCGAAGACGCACTTCTTAGGGTTAAGCATCATGTTGTATTTACGGAGATTATCAGAGGTTTCTTTTAAGTCGGAGATTAAGTCGCTGGATTTTTTAGACATCACCGCAATATCGTCCACATAGGCGTGAACGTTCCGACCAATTTGTTCATGGAGGCAACGTTGCATTGTCCGCTTGTACGTAGCACCTGCGTTTTTCAGCCCAAAGGGCATCGTGACATAGCAAAACGTGCCATCTGGGGTAGTGAACGAAGTGGCCAATTGGTCCGACTTCCTCATCTTTATCTGGTGGTATCCTGAGTATGCATCGAGAAAACACAAAAGCTCCGAGCCAGCCGTCGAGTCAATGACTTGGTCAATGCGAGGCAAAGCAAACGGATCTTTGGGGCATGCTTTGTTCAAGCCGGTGTAATCAACGCACTTTCTTAATTAATTGGTTCCCTTTTTGGGGACAAGTACAGGATTGGCCACCCATCGGGTGTGAAGGACTTCTCGGATAAATCTAGCTTTAAGTAACCTAGCTATCTCTTTGCCAATGGCACGTCTCTTCTCATCTCAAAAGCGTCGTAGAGGTTGCTTCACTGGTTTGCATTTTGGATCAATGTTTAAGCTGTGCTCGGCAAGTTCCCTAGGTACACCTTTCATGTCGGCAGGTTGCCAGACAAAGATTTTCCTATTCTCACGGAGGAACTCAACGAGCGTGCTTTCCTATTTGAGATCCAGGTTCGTCCCAATGGAGGTGACCTTGGAGGCCTCGCCTACCACAAGTTCCACCGGCTTGGTCTTGATGGCGGCCTTGAACGCAGGAGTGGAGTCGGAGATCTGCTTCTTCGACGCGGGCATATCTAAGTCATCGACCTTGCTCTGGATCTCTTTGAATTCTTCGTTGTAGGGACACGCTAACGTACGCTTCGTGATCTCGCGGTCCCTTGCTTTGGTAAAGCTTGGGATCGGTGATGATGTCGCTTGGTCCCGTATCTTGAGTTTGTTAGGTAGGCTTAAGCATGGCTTGGCCATGAACGTGTGGAATATGTCGCGGCCGAATATGACGTGGTACACGCTCTTGAAGGGGACCACCTCAAAGGTCATGCACTCTTGGCGGTAATTGTTAACATCGCCAAAGGCAACCTGAAGTGTAATGCATCCAAGGGACCGAGCCTCCCGGCCAGGAACTACGCCATGGAAGATGGTGTTGGTCCGCCTTAGGTTTGCCTCCATCAAGTTCATCTTTTGTAGTGTATCCAGGTACATGATGTTGATGCTGCTTCCACTATCCACCATAAACTTGGTGAACTCCACGCCGTCAATCAAGGGGTTGATGACCATGGCGTACTGGTTCTCCGTAGGTATAAGGTCTGGATGGTCTGTCCTGTCCCAAGTTATTGGAACCTCCGACCAGCGCAGGTACTTGGGAACTGGGGGGGAGAGTGGCCATCAGGATACTGAGAGAGGTCTTCTGTTGTCGGATGGTGGGGGTGCCAAGGAAAGTGTGGTATACTCGTGCCTGCTTTGCAAAGGGATTCTTGCCCTTGTCGTCGCCCTTGTCGGCGTGCTTGGGGTCAACGTCCTCGTCCATGTCACTTGAATCCTTGGGCTCCTCCTCCTTCTTCTTCCCCTTGCCCTTGCCTCATGGCCGTCTGTTCTTGACTTTGCTTGTAGCGGACTCGGGTCTTCCTTGAGGTTGTTGTGAACTTGCGTGTCGATTGGTATGGGTGGCCTTGCCGTTGACGCCGAGGTGTACGAGGCACGACATATCGCAGACTCTTGTAGGTTTGGGGAGCGGAGCGGCGCCGAGGTTGTTTCACTTCTCGTTCGCCCACGGCTCCCTTCCTCGCCACGTTGTCCGCCATCACCTCGTCACCGCAAAAGTCATAGCGACCATGTCGGTGGGTGCTTTTCTTGGGCGGTTTTCCTTTGTCTTGTTGTTCCTCGAGCTTGAGTTGGAACGGTATTTGTTGCGCACAAGGAGCCACAGCATCGCTGCAGCTCAAGAACTTGTTCCTTCATGTTGAATCATCCGGTTCAAGTCAAGTTGGTGATTGTCTGCAAGCGCTTGACTTATGGGGAACAACGTGCCCTTTCCAACCCGTCGATGAAGGCGGCCATGGCGGTCGGCGTGCACTCGTGTGCATGAATTCTTCATGTCCGGCCATTGAGAGGTAGGCGCGAGATGTCTTGTCTTTCTCTGCATGCACCGTAGATCGCCCACGCAGGACGCTGTATGTACCCTCAAAGTTCTTGGTGAACACTTCTTGCATGTCCAACCAGTTGTAAATAGATTTCTCCGGCAAGTCGTCGATCCATTGAGTGCGTACGCCAACATTAAGGAGGTACTTGGACGACGTTGGGGTTCTCCGCAATCTCCACCGCTTGTCGTGATCCCCGCAACCATGTGGCTGGCTTGGCGGTGCCGTCATAGGGCTTGATGGTCTTGTCAATTCGGAAACCTTTGGGGTAAGTTGCGGACCGTATCGCAGGTCCAAAGCAACGTGGTCCCAGGTATGGTACTTCCCGGGCCTCGCGGATCTTATCGATCCGTGAACATGCATCGTATGGCTCCGGGTTCTTTTTCTTCTTGTCAACAGGGGATGGGCCGCATGAACGACGAGGGCCTTCTCCGCCATGGTGAATGCTTGGTGGTGATGGAGGCGAAGGTGGCGGTGGGTTAGCCTTCTTTCTGTTACCCTCCTGCGACGCCGCACGCCTGTCACGGTGGCTTGTCAGACATGGAGAGCCATGGCGTGACCTACTCTTGCGTCCTTGGTTGCGCTCTTCGTCATGATGGGTTTGTTCCGTGTCATCGCGGATGATGATGCCGCACTGCCTTGGTGGGGGCATATCCACACGATGGTGATCCTTGTAATCTTCGCGATGTCAGGGGGACCGGGGCGGTGGCGATGGGCGACGAGGTCGGGCCTTTTCTCTATGGTCAGAGGATATAGGGATGGCATCCTTCCTGTTGCGCGCATCCCTTCATCTTCGTTCTGATGAACCCGTCTGGGACCCGACATCAAGAGGAGATCTGTCCCTTGGCCTTATCAAGGCTAGATCGGCGGCTGGGTCGGACTCAAGCCTCACGAGGTGGCCTTTTCCTGCTGCTTCACCTCCTTGGACACTAGGTCATATAATTGCCCAGCCGCGATCATCCTGCTCGGAAGGGTCTTGAGGCAGCGAGGTTAAGGAGTGGGTGGTCATCACCGATCGCCTTCAGCGTCAATGCATGGCTTGGCCGCGGCTTAAGGAGCCCATCCTAGGTTGGGCGTACACCAGATCGTTGATGACGCGAGCCGAGCTTTCTTAGCCTTCTCCCCGCAAAGAAAGTCTTGTACTCGGCGTCATTGATCTAGCTTTATCTATGGACTTCGCCGCTAACGGATCTCGATCTAGTTTGGTGCTCCACGATGGCCTCGCGCTTCCTCTAGCCGGCTTTTTGTCAAGCTGGGTCACGCTCGGATATGAGCAGTCGGTGGCTCGACGAGAAGATTGCCGTAATCACTCTCTTTGGAGTAACTTGGGCTCCTGCGACGTGGATGCTTGGGCGGCAAGTTCTTGGTGTTGTTGTTGCTCGGGCCGATGCCGAGTTCCTGCGGCTGCTGCGCTGGGTTAGGCGGAGGAGGCATGACTTTTGTGCGATCATCGTCAGCAGCAATAAGTGGCATCCTTCCCCTTTTCCAGCACTATAGGCGGAGATCGTCCGGGTTGATCTTCATCCATTGATGTCCCAATGGTGACGAACACCCCTCGAGACGTGACGACATTGTTGGTTTGCTCGTCGCGCGAGTACTCCTCCTCCATCTCCTGCATAGCGGAGTCTAGCTCTTCTGGACTAAAATCTATCTCCTCTGAATCTGCACTCAAATCAGCATAAAGCGCGTCAATGACAGAGTCGGAGGGTGCCAGGACTTCCATGATGACGGGCGGTGGAGGTGCAACGGCTGCGACAATGACTGGAGGTGGTGGCGCCGCTGCGACGATGGCGGCGGGAGGCGGTGGTGGCAGTTGCTAAATTGGAAGTTCTCGTCTCGAGCGCGTCATCTGCTTCGTCACTTTCGCCAAGGTATTTGTTGGTGCTCACCATCTCTTCGAGGGTAAGGCGTCCCGTTACTTGCCGTCTTAAAGAATGTCGGTGAAGCGTGCACGGTCGATCCTTCCACGGTGATACAAAGCGTTATCATCGGGTAGTGGGCGAGACCGGCTCATTATGGATCCACGGCGGTAATCGCGGGGTTTTGCCTTCTCAACGCAGCGCCATATCAAGATGGTGACCACGCCGACGTTACCTAACTTGGATCTCTGCTTTCAAACGCACGAGCGGCTTGCATTTCTGATCTTCCACCTTTATATCCTGCACAGGGGCGGTTTCGGTGGGCCTTGAATTTTTCCCATCTTTGCCGGCAAACTCCAAAGAGAGATCTGACATTGATCCTTCCGCGAACGTATCATGCCCGTAGGCGGTCCGTGCGGGCCTTGATGCTCCTCTGACTCCCAGGGAACTAGTGCCCGAGTCGGTTTCGCCGATGAAGAGGTGGATGTCTCCGATAGGAACAATCGAACACCGCGTAGGGTTCATCTTCGTCGGGATCCAGAACTTTTCAGGAGGGACGATCGGAACGTTGCCGGAGAAGAGAACATGACCGATGGCCACGGTTTTGCCGATTCCCGCGAAGATCTTGGTCCTCGCCCGCTGAAGAGCCTGAAGCGTCTCTTGCCCCATGGTGGGCGCCAACTGTCGTGGTATTGCCGACGAGTACGCCATGGAGGGGTCCTCACAGTGCGTGTTTAGAGACGTGGGGGAAGGCGGATGGTTGACGGGTACGAGGTAACATAGCTTACCCAGGTTCAGATCCCACGACGATGGAGGAATCCTATGTGGCATCCCGCAAAACCACTACTAGAAAATCGCGTTGAATTTGTGCATTGCATCGTCATCATCATGCATTGTTTGCCAAAACTATTTTCGCAACACCCGTTTTGTTTTCTAAAACGCCCCGTCTTTTATTCAAACGCCAAACACCTCTCCTGAATTATTTTGTTTGTTGCTATCAGTTTGCAAATGGTGTTTTTAAA